>CAWUDS030004449.1:0-90368 GCA_963859935.3 Lathyrus sativus
CTCCATATAGACTTTTCTATGGGAAGGCTTGCACTTACCCATTGAGTTAGATCACAAGACTTTTTGGGTCATCAAGCAATTAAACTTCAATTTGAACTCTACTAACTAAGCTAGAATGCTTCAACTTAATGAGTTAAAGGAGCATAGGTTGTTCTCTTATGTAAATGCTTAGCTGTATAAGGAAAAGACTAAGAGGTGGCATGGCAGTAAATTCCAGAAGAGGGAATTGGTGGAAGGTCAAAGAGCTTTGCTTTTTAACTCTAGATTAAAATTGTTTCCTAGGAAGCTAAAATTAAGGTGGTCAGGCCCCTTCCAATTGATAAAAGTTTACCCTCATGGGGCTGTTGATTTATTGAATGAAAAAATTGGTGAAAGTTTTAAAGTGAATGGCCAAAGGATCAAAACTTATTTTGGTGACCCCTTAAAAAACACAAGGGGTGCCTCAATTTCATTGCGTAAGATCTTTTATTTGGGTCAGGCTATAAGACCTTAAAATAGCACTACAGGGAGGCAACCCAGCTTCATGTTTTTGTTATTTTATTTTTAGTACAAGTGATTAATTTCTTGCTGAAGACTAATTTCAAGAAGTGTCATGACACCTGGGAGTGATTTCAATTTGAAGAGAGAAATAAGAAAGTCTGGTGAAAATTTGAATAAGTGTGGAGAAAGCCAAGAGACATGCTGAGCTGATATTTTTGTTAATTATTTTGGTGGAAAATTCAAGGATTAATGGAGGAAAGAGACATAAGAGCATGCGTATGTTGAAACTTGTGCAATCACGTCAGAATTACTGCTCTTGTCTGCCACACCAAACTGAGTAGTTACTGCTACACGCCAACTGGCGAAGCAGTCATCTTTCTTTAGAAAAATTTCAAACTTTGTATCTTCCCTCCATTAGATCAAACATCTTTTCACATTGTTTTGCACTAACCACCACATAACTCTCTCTCACTCAAAAACCAACTTCAGATTTTCAACATTATTTTATCTCTCCTACTTTCGTTTCCCCTTTCCCAAACCAAGCCTTAATTTCTTTTCTTCACTATCATTCATCCATGGAAGCCGAAACTAGAAAACGCATGAAGAACTTTGCTAGAAAAAATGCTACCCCACATGTTGTCTACTCAGATGAAGAACTTGACGCTGCATAAACCTTTATCAATAGTGAAGCCTTCTGACGTTTCACCAACCAGTTATGTGGAATGGGAGTCCTTTCTGAAAGGGGCTTTGTTTTTGACACTCAGAAGACAATCTTGGTTTGCCAGGAAATATTGGAGTTATCATCAAGAGTTTGAAGTAGACCAAGCTTTGTAAGCATCTTGGTTCTTAAAACATCTCTGATGTGAAGGAGTTCTATGCAAATTCAAGCCTGTTCGTAATACCCCAAATTTTGCCCTAAGATTTGTCGTCGCATTTCATTGCATTTAATCAATTACTAACAAATTTGTGTATTCGTTTGACTTTTTGCAGGTAAATATCATATGGCATGTATTTTTCTATCTTTCATTAAAAAATAACAAAAATAGTTTTTTATTATTATTTAATTATTATTTTCGTATTTTAATTAAATCATTTCTTAAAATATTATTTTTTTCACTTTTTTCTAAATTATTCATTAAAATATCCAAAAAATCATAAAATAAAAAATATTGAAAAAAATTTTGTTCTTTTTATAATATTTTTGATTTTAGGAATCAATAGGATTATTAGTTTTTATTTTAAGTTTATTTTAATTATTTAAAATTATTTAAAATTTTTTTTCTTAACTAATTATTTAGTTTGGGTTTTAAAATGGGCTTTAGGGACATTATTGATAATTTGGTGTTAACCCTAATTTGTTCCCTATATATACATGTGTTGCCTTGTTGAAAAGGGGGGGGGGGGGGGGGGGGTCAGAAGGTTTTCTTCAGAAAAGAGGAGAGAGAAAAGGAGAAACAAAGGAGATCCCCAGAGAAAAAAGGCGGTCGTTCCCACAACTCGTCAGAAGGATTGGAGCTCTCCAGTGTTCCCTTATTCAAACCTTTTTCACATTTATCGAAGCAAACCTCCGCTTCGTAGGTTAAATTACTAAATCTTTTGCCTTTTCATGTTTATGTGCATATTTTGCCATGTTAATGTGTTTAGGTCCGTTAAATTACTAAACCTTTTGCTTTTTCATGTTTATGTGCATATTTTGCCATGTTAATCTCCATGTGTGTTTAGGTCCGTAGATTTTAATATCAAAACCCTTTTTTAACAAAACCCTTTTTTAAAATCAAAACCCTTTTTTTTATTTATTATTAAAACCTTTTTTTTTAGTAAGACCTTTTTTAAAAACTGAAAAGCCTTTTTGTTCCGATGAAAAAAAAACCTTTTTGTTCCCAAAAACCTTTTCCCAAAAAAAAATGAAAAGCCTTTTTTTGTTCTAAAAAAAACTGAAAAGACTTTTCCCCAAAAACTTTTTTTTTATAATTTAAACTTAATTTTTTTTATAATTTTAACTTAAATATTTTTTATTAAAAAATTAAAACTTTTTTTATAATTAAAATATTAAAAAATTAAAACCTTTTCGTAAGGAACTCCTGATGTTTGATGTTTGTCGTGTCATTTTATGTACCCTTTTATTACTTTTCTTTCTTTTGGCATTTCATGTGCATGCTCGAGGTTGAGATGTTCTTGTGGTGGCCACAACCCCACACTATTTTCCTCCCTCACTTCATTCTAAGTGTCATTACATATTTTCATATTCTTCATGTTTTCAGAAATGTTTCTTTGTTTCTTTATACCCTCTGCCTTTATTACTTTTCTTATTTCTGTACCTTAATTATTCCTGCATATAATGATTTGTCATATTTTCACATTTTTTTTACAGTTTTATCCTTCTGAAGGATTAGGTCCAGCCTTTTGGCCGCCGAGTCAATAGCCTTACCCCTTTTATGGATCAAACCCTGTTTAGCCTAGGTGTCCCGCCGTGGGCAAAATTGCTTTTATCCTAGTGTTAGGCCGAAAGAGTCGCCGTACTCTGTTTTAAGGTTTTCCGCCGTGGAATCCCTAATTTAACCCTATTTAATTTTAATTAACAGTTTTTTAACATATACAAACCTTGGCCACAGTCAAGACGTTTCTAACCTCCCTTTTGAGGGGAACTACAATTACTCTGATTCCATTCCCGTAAGGATATGTAGGCACAAGACGCGACGTCTTGCCGAGGTAAACTTAGAATTAACCCCTTAGGTCTTTTAAACCCTTAATCCTTTGTACATACCCTTAAAGCAAAAAATGAAACAAATAAAAAATAAACAAAAGGTTCCCGTAGAGTACTACGGAAGTTTAGGGTGCTAATACCTTCCCTAAATTTAACCAACCCCCGAACCTTAGATCTCTCCCTTTTAGGTTTTTCCTTTCTTTAACCTTTCCTTCGGATAAATCAAAGACCGTTGTAAATGAATTAAGATTCAAGTTAATCAATAGCTTGACATCCAAATTTCACCGCAACAGAAAATGGCGACTTCACTGGGGAGTCTTAATTTTTGAGGGTTATCCCTATCTTGTTTATTTTTCTTTATATATTTGTTTCATTAATATTTTGCTCATTTGTATATGTTGTTCAGGGTACATTCTCGGGATTTACTTTGTGGTGAGATAAGTCCTACACCCGGACTTGAGTGACATTATTATAGGATGGCGATATATTCGACGAGGCTTATAGGGAGTGAGTCCCGACTAAGCTAAATCGAGAATCACCGCTCAGTTGAGACCCTTTCGAAAATGGTTCGGTTGATCGAGTGTAGTCGTGAAAACTTTTACCATTATTGATTGGAGTCTGTGATACTGGGAACTGTAGTACCTTTACACCATCTTGGCCTTATCTAGGACGTAGTGCGGGAACTATGTGGGAGTAGTCCTACAATGGTTGCTACGCGATACTACACTCGAACGAGGTTCTCTTGAGAATATTATCGACCCTTGAGTCAGTCGAGAAGTTGATAATATCCAAAAGATGGGCTGATGACTTTGGGCACTTTTTTAGAACCCTTGTTCTGCAGGTACAATTAACCTATAGTACACACCACTTTGGGAAGGGTAGACCTTGACTCCATTCATTGTTCCTCTAACTTAGGACCTTTTGTTTGCTTATGTGTATTTGTGCTTCGCATCCATAAAGCATCATATCATTTCTAGTTTCAAGGAATTCAGCAGTCCTTTGCAAATTCGAAAAGCCTTACATTTTAAAGTCTAAAATTTTTTTCCAACTTTCTTAAAAAGCAATATTCGCAATCGACCGTTGAAATTCTTGAAACCATTGCATGGCATCAGCATCACATTTTTGCATTGCATTTGTCCCCCAGTTTCTCCTTCTTGGTCCTATCGTCTTCTAGTGTACCTTTGAGTCGTCAAGCTGATTCCTCGACACAGATATCAGACCAGAAATGGAACAGGAGTCACTTTGATCCTATTCTCATGACTTACACAGAGCTATATCCTGACTTAGTCCGGCAAGGACTGATTACTACAAAGGCTTTACCACCTCCTCTTAATCCTCCGGCTGGATTTAGGGCTGATCTCCATTGTGCTTCCCATGAGGGTGCCCCAGGCCATGACTTGGAGCATTGTTTTGCATTGAAGGCTAGAGTATGTGAATTGGTTAGAACTAGAATACTTGATTTTACAGACAGTCATCCGGATGTTCAGAAAAATCTCTTTCCAGTACATCAGAAATGAAGTTTTGTCACTAGGCCTTTTGTTTCTCGTTGTTTGCACTTTCCTTATTTTGTTTAAGTTGTTTGCTTTTAATTATGTTTGTACTTTCATTAATGAAATAAGCATTGCGACTTTTGATTCAATTCATTTCCGTCCATTTATTTGCATCTTTATGCTTTATTTTTCAAATGTTTACTTCTTGTCCAAAATTTTGATATGCTAAGATCGGAGGGAGGATGACGAAAATGTTATACCCATAACTGCTGTCAGTATGCTTTCAATTAAACCTTGTTGACGATGTAAGGCATTGTTTCAATTCCCAAACACTGGAGAAATAAGGAAGTTAATCCCTCGTCACCCCCTTCGAGCCTAGAAGTTGGAGTTTCTTTCGTTACAAAAAACCCACAATTTTAACCTTGGGATGGGTAGTTCTCAGTTAACTTGGTTGTGTGTTCATACGATACACCTTTCATTAACAAATTTTCCTTCGCACACGTCAAATAAGTGTCGAATATGTTTTCTAATCAAAAGGTCGATGATGGTTCACCGTAATCATTAAAATCAAACAGTCACTTTCCTTCACACAAAAAAATAATCAAAGAAGCCCGCTAAGTCAAAACCTATGAAGGAGACTTAGGCAAAACTGGGGCATCCCGCTGACTGTAAACTCTAAAATAAACAGTTCAGGCAAAATTTAGGGATAATACAAAGAGATTTTTAAATCCTTATCTTGAAAATCCTCAATGTCAAAACAATCAAATGTTATAGGGGAGTAGTGGCTGCCTTTTCATAGGTCCCTTTGACTTCTGAGTCATCATTGCTACGATCAATGAAATCCCTAACTTATGGGAACCTGAATGCATAGTATGAGTTACCTGAGCATAGGACTGAAGATCATCACGTAGATTGGGTGGGTACAAATAAATTTTGAGCCTTTATCTTTTGTTTCATAAACCGTGAACCAGGCCACATTACAACCCTCAAAAGACCTAATTGAAGCAAGGTCATTTTGAAAGTATACTACAGCAAGGTTGCGTAACCTGACTCCTAAAGATCTTTGTGAATCATTTATTTTGGCAGTACACCTTTGTTTTAAACTTTGAGCGTCTTGAACCGTTGTGTTCTGACTAACGACTCATGTATTTTCCATCTTTCAAAAATAATTTTGATTTCAAAAGTCGCATGAACTTTGCATTACCATGTTTGTATGAATATTTTTGTTTGCAAACTGGCTTTCCTCTAAGGAATTTTCAAACAATGAGAAACTTGGTCAAGTGATCTTATCAGGGGCAAGTTCCTTTTACATCCTGTCAAAGAATTAGTTCAAGATTTGTTCAAGGCAATATCTTCTCAGATTTGGTTTATCCAGAGAATTGTTCAAGACCCAGACTGGGGCAAGCCCTTCGAGGATACAGCAAAACAGTCGATTCCATGAATTAGACAGCTGAAGCAATTATCAGTTCATTTGACCTGGGGCAGTTTACTTGCATAATCCCTAAGCAGTTATTCATCATTCCTACAGTGACTATCAACTTGATACAGTTTAACAGAATGACAGTGATCTCCGTGTTGAGGAATCAGTCCTCCAGTTTTGTCATTTCACCGAAAGAGTCGAGCCTTGTCGTCGATGTCTGCATTTGCATTTGATCATATCTCATAGCATAATTCCTATACATGTGCATATCTTGGGTGCTTTATTCCCCATTTACATTTCTAGCTTGGGTGCTTTACTCCCCATTTACATTTCTATCTTGGGTGCTTTACTCCCCATTTACATTTTTATCTTGGGTGCTTTACTCCCCATTTACATTTTTATCTTGGGTGCTTTACTCCCCATTTACATTTTTATCTTGGGTGCTTTACTCCCCATTTACATTTTTATCCTGGGTGCTTTACTCCCCATTTACATGTCTATCTTGGGTGCTTTACTCCCCACTTACCTTCTATCCTTGGGTGTTTTATCCCCCATGTACCTTTATCCCGGGTGTTTTATTCCCCGTTTACTAGATATTCCTGGGTTTACCTAACATCATGGTGTTTTACCCCCATTTGCTTTTTTTCTCCCTGAGGTCGTGTTTTACTCGTGTCTTACCTTGTGGGCAAAATTTATTTACTTGGCATCATGGGTGTTTTATCCCCATTTGCGTTTTTCTCCTGAGCTCGTGTTTTACTCGCGTCTTACCTTGCGGACAATTTCTAATTTACTTGGCACCTATCAACAATTCTGTGTCGTGTCTACCCGACGTTCTTCAGATATGACATGTCTTCTTCCCTAGTGTAATTCCTCGATGGGTCGTCCCCTGTGACGTTGTTTCGTCTGTATCCGTGCATTTGTCATTTTCATCATACGCATCATATCAGATTCATATCTGTCGCTACCGCGAAAATCGGCGCCGGCTGAACAGAAGAGTCGCCATCGTGCGTTATTTATCCCAACGGAGGGAAAGGAAACGCTCGAGGTAAACCTACCGCAAAACGGGGAAAGGAATGGTCATTGCAACCAAATCCTGGATTCGGGAGTCGGTTACGCAAGGGGAAGGTATTAGCACCCCTCACGTCCGTCGTACTCGACGGGATCCACGCTTGTTGTCTGGTACGGATTATTATTCTGTCTACTCTACAGGTCTGGGGTTAAAAGAAAAGAAAATGACTCGGCAAAGTATCGCACTTTATGCCTACGTATTCCCGCCTGGAACGAGAAATCAGAGTCAACGTAGTTCGCCTACCTACTGGAAAGGAGGGGAATGTTGCTCGCTAGGATATCGCATCCTATGCCTACGTACTTTCATACAGCATGAAAGATCAGAGCAAACGTAGTTCGGGCCACGTACGACACAAGTCTGTTTTGATTGTTTTTATCTCCTTCTGAAAAAGGGTTTTTTCTGATTATTGGTCCAAGCGGACAAAAATGACGTTTTGATGAGTTCACATTCTTTTACGAAAGAAGTGTCTTTTATTGTGTTTGAAATATTTATTGTGTTTTTCTGTTTGTTTTGGGAAAGAAGAGACGGAACTCTAACCTATGGTTGCAAAGGGAATCAAACTAACCTAATATGATCATGCATGGGTTAAGACCTAGTGTCTATCATGCTCCTCTCTTGCGCAGAGAGAAACAGAGATCCTAAGGGAATAGACGGAAGCAGAAACAATAGTAGATATATATAGTAAAGCAAGAAAATGCATGGATGCAATAATACAAGCGAGGCAAGGCAGTCCCACTCAACCTCGAACCTAGAACACAATAGGCAAAAGTGAACAGGATTCACTTTCAACCCTACAGGGTAAACATCAAACAATACAATCCGGGAAATCAATCAATACATCAGAAATGAATAACAACTAAAATAAACAGCCACAACAGCTCTGCATCAACACCTATCTTCAAGTCATCTCCAATCAGCTACAAGCTCCAGCAAGCATCAATCTCCATCTCCACAGCCTTCAGGCAAGGTCTTTGTCATCAATCTTCAGTCTGCAATGGCTTTTCTTCAAGTCTCAAACCTCCAGGATGAGGGATCAATCACAAGAGTGAATTGGGTGTTAAGCAATTAGTTGACTACCAAGGGTGGCAAACAAACTGCTACTAACACATAAGATATTTTCTCTCAAGAGTTCTATCCCTTAGACAGTAGCACCAAGCCTTCCAAAGGAAGGGGTTGAGTGTCTCAGAGAGACTCTGCATCACAGAGAAGAATGGAAGCAGTCAAGACCTTCCATGTTTGAGAATCAAGTTGACTATTCTAGGGCTCTGCCTAACTCCTAGATCCTACCAACTTCAACAGCTGCCAGCACAAAATCTCCTCATCAACTCTGGAAGTTGGTCTTCATCCTCTGATCTTTCAATGGGCTTCATCTTCACAGGCTTCAGCTCAGACCCTGAGTCCCAAACAACCCAATACCCCACACACAGACAAAATGATAACCCTAAAGAGGGCACACCACACAGTCAAACAAATATGATCCATATACTAATAGCAGTAAGGGAATCCTAATAATTTCTAAGGGATATAATAACTACCCCTAACCCCTATAGTCCCATACCCCAAAAATTCAATCTCTAACTCTCTTAAGGGAAATGGACTTATTCACCTATATTATCACCTAAACCCTAATTTTGGTCATGCAATTCACATCTAATCAAATCACCTAAAATTAATTTCTAAAATTGTGAATTAAATCCTATATACAAGATACATGTCTCACCTAATCAACCTAAAAAGAAGGGATTAAAAATGCTAAAGCATCTATTAGAACAAAAATCATCAAATTTAAGCATCAAACTAAACTTAACAAAATGCTATTTACAAGAAAAATGCATGAAAAATATTAAAACAAAATAAAATGTCAATTTCATTTTTTCATATTTTTCTAGACAGAATTATGGACCTATAGAAAAAAGAACCAATTAAAACTAAGCTATTTTCATTTTTTTATGATTTTTTAAAGATGACAAAAATATTAAAGGAATTAAAATCTCAAAATAGAAATAAAAGGGAAGGGGGGTGCTATCAGCATACACGCCTAGTTGAAACTCCAGGTGGGCCATGAACCAGGGGTGCGGATATTAAAAGCAGTAGGCCCAACGCGCTCAGAAAATTGAATTAAAAAAACCAAAAGAAAATGATCAAATCCTCGGTGCAGAAAGTAATAATTTCACGTGCATTCCAATGGGCCTATCCAAAAGGGTTGGGGATAGTGATCTGAGTCCAAGGCCCAGACGCGCGTTTAATGAAAACGCTGCGTTTCATTCGTTCAGCTCCCTCCAACTTTCAATTTGAATCTCACCCATACGATGCGATGAAATTGTCAAATAATTGAGATGATCAGATGGTCATCCTTCATCGTCCCCAAACCAAAACCCTAACTTCAGAATTTCACTCCCCATGCAGCCATGTTCAGGTCCTTCATGCTCCTTCAATACGCCATGAAATCAAGACCTATAAAGACCAAACTCACTCCATTTCTTCCCCTCTACACAGCCATGCTCTTAGTTTTGACTGAGCTAATTCACCATGATTAACATCCCCTAGACTAAGGTTTCTTGATCATCAAAGTCTCAACACTCTGCCATCAAACTTCATAGAACTCTCTCTAAATTTCAGGAATCAATCCCCTATAGTCTCTAAGCATTTTGATCCTAACCACATGATCTAAAACTGAATAAATAAGGAGATTCGAAGAGAAATGCCTACCTTGCAAGTGATGATGACTATGGTGGTTCCCCTTCAATTCAAGCCTTAATGCTGGCTTCAAGTGATCTTCAATGGATGCTAGTCTTTCTGTTTGCACTGGTTCTTGCTCAACCTTCTTGAATCACCCTAGCCACTCCTTCATGCAACTTGGAGTGAAGCTTTGGATCTCATGAACCAGCCACGAATTCCTCTCACTCTTGTTTGCCAATTGCTCTATGATGATGATGGAAGATGATGGAAACAAGAACTATGATGATTGATGAAGTTTTAATGGAGTTTGAGATCAAAATGCAACATGGATGAAGGAATTCAAACTATGGTATGCAAGCACAATCAATCACCAACCCCTGCACAAATGGTTTCACTTCATTATATAGATGATGACTAACAGCTTGAGAAGTTTCTAGAATGATCTTGGAGGATTCTAGAAAGTTGTGGAAATTCATGGAAATTCTCATTTGATGGTATTTTGCATTCTCATGATACCCCATGCTTGCAACTTTGTAAACTTGTGTTAAAATCTCCTTTCATGAGATATTGGAGTGATAAGAGAGCTTACATGCCTTTATTTTTGCTTTATGTTGAACTTCTCATGTGTATCTTATTATGCAAGTAACAAAATAACAAAGCAAGTCCAAAAATTAACCCTTAACTCAAAAAAGTGGCTGAACCAATGTCTTTAAAATGATGTTTGGAATCAATTTGGTATATTGGATGACCCATGTTGGATTTGTAGATCTCTCAAACCAATTTTTCATTTCAACTTTTTCAACTTATATGCCTTTTTTAGGTCATTTTTCACCAACTTTGGTCAAGTCTCATTACATGCATTTACAAACTTCCATGACTTCTTTTCTAGACTTAAAATGTCGTTTTGAGCAACTTTGATGTTGTGAAGTTTTTCATTTGAAGCTTCCTTGTATGAGTTTTAGGCATAGGCTAAGAATGACCTGTAATCCTCAGATGACCAAAATACCCTTTGCTTGCCAAGACCATAAGTAGAGTTCAACAAATCATATGAAGGCATACCATACCATTATAGAAAGCTAAGACAATGAGGAACAATTCTTATGTTTACCAGAAATTCATTTGAAATCTCCTTGTGGGGTAAAAATAGCTTGGAAGTCAAGTCACTTTCACAGACAAAATCTCAGACACCTCAGATGACCTGTAACTTGCAAGGACCATAACTTGAGTTCTATAAATCTACTTGATGTCTTCTACCACTACAATTAAAGGTCTTGAGATCCTCTACAAGTTTTATGTTGGCCAAGGATCCATTTGAAGCTTGCATTTTGACTTATCTTGCTTGGAAATTTGACCTAAACTAGGGGATTTTACACAGAAACCCTAATTTAGAAACTCCTCTTCTCCTTGATTTCTCTTGAATTCTTCTTGGCATATCACCATATACTATTCTACATGTCAAATGATGAACCCCGCATCTCTCCAATAGACCTTAATGCCTTTTTAATCAGTCAATTGACCTAGAGTTGACCACAGATGAAACCCTAGTTGACTGTCTTCAACTGCAATTCTTCTGATCACACCAAGGACTTGTCTTCTTCTTCAAATGACTTTCTAAGTCTCCCATGATGTCCAGATACTCTCCATGCTCAGCCCACAGCTCACAATTTCTTCGTTGATCCTCAGATACCCTCAGATAGGAGATGGATGCACTTGCTTGATCCATTGACTTGATACCTTTCAAATTCTTTCTGATGACTTGAATAGGATTGAATTTGAATAATAACCTCTTGATAGGCTCATAGAGATGAGAATAATGATTGGTCCCCTGTTGGATGACTTGCTATGCTTATGCTATGCAGATGAGTAGATTATGTGCATGACCCTATATGCAAATGCTAATGATATTGAAACATAAACCAAGTGAATAAGGTTGAGCAAATTTTGGGGTGCAACAGCTGCCCCTATTCAAGGGACTTGGACCCGATTGGGTGAAGAGCCCGGAGCCTTCAGACATTCGCGGTACGAGACGGTTGAATACTAAGAACCCGGAAATTTGCCAACCGCAGAAATAAACTGCACCACTGTTTGGGGAACGACATTTGCTGACCGGATCTGGTTGTTACGACAACAAACTTACCCATTAGCGATCGTGCTGGGGATTATTTATATCAGCCTGAAAAAGATTCTATCATCGAAAAACTTGTCCACGTTAGGACTCCTGTTTTGTCAACACCAAGAAAACTCAACTAAACTTGTCCACGTTAGGACTCCACCAGCCGTCAACCCGGAAAAATCTCGGCGACTTCGCTGGGGATAACTCGTCTGCATTTCATCAGGAATAAATCGTCCACGTTAGGGATAAACTCTTCCACGTTAGGAATAAACTCTTGTCCACGTAAGGAATAACCTCTTTCCACGTTAGGAATAACTTCTTCTAGATCTGTCCGCGTCAGGACTAAACTTTTTCATGCCAGTAATACATCGTCCACGTTAGGACTCACCTTTCCACGTTAGGAATAAACTTTCTTTCTTCGTTAAACTCTTCCACGTAAGGAATACATCTTTCCATCGTGTGAGTAAAATCTTTCCACGTAAGGAATGCATCTTCTTTCCACGTAAGGACTACATCGTTCCACGTAAGGAACCACAATCTTTCCACGTAAGGAATCCATCTTCTTTCCACGTAAGGACTACATCGTTCCACGTAAGGAACCAACTTCTTTCCACGTAAGGAATCCATCTTCTTTCCACGTAAGGAAACCATCTTTTTTCCACGTAAGGAATCAACTTCTTTCCACGTAAGGAAACCCTTTTCGTCTTGATTTGTCCACGTCAGGACTCACCTCTCGACTTGCTGAGGAAATAAGACTTGTCCACGTCAGGACTCGTGCTGCGTCAACCCGAAGGAAGATAAATCTGTCCGCGTCAGGACTTGCGCACCTTCGACTCGCTGGGGAAATAAAAATTTGTCCACGTCAGGACACACACTTTGCCAACACGAAGAAGGATAAATTTGTCCACGTTAGGACTTCACACCCAATCAGTACCGAGAACTCGAATCGGTCCACGTCAGGACTAACACATATCGTCAACTTGAGGAAACGTCCACGTCAGGACTCCACATTCCGTCTGTTCTGAGAAATCGAACCTGTCCACGTTAGGACTAACATCTCCTATCAATCCGGGGAAATAAATCTGTCCACGTTAGGACCCCACTTTTCTAGCACAAAGAAACCTGTCAATAAACTTGTCCTCGTCGGGACTCATCCTTCCGTTGGTCCCAAACCACAAACTTCTTAGTACTGACGTGGCAGCGACGTTGAAGCGGACTCTACTGGGGATATCTGAAAACCGAACTACTGGAGGCCTGTTCTGATAACCGGCGGCAACCTCTGAAACTTCTGGCGGGGAAAACACGAGAAATTCACAAATAACTCTGCTCGGAGACAAAGAGAACTCCATCGTGAAAGCTCTGTGGGGAATAATACCAAAGCTGACACTTCATTGAATGTCTCACGTCGAGACCTAGAATGCTTGATACTTCATTTGAGCAAGAGCTCTCTCTACCTGCAAGAGAGCAATACTTGAAACAAACGATTAGCCCACCTAGTTTATGTTTCAAAAATGCGTATGTTTGACAACGATGCAATGCTCCATTCGACATGGAAATGTTATGCGTTTTTATTTGTGGATGCAAGTATGATACTATATGCAAATGCAAATGCAGACTCAAACTGCTGGGATACAGGAAATCGCTTCAGCAAAATAAATGCTGAAGATAATGCCAATTCCGCTGGGGATAGCCAGATGCTACAAAATCATTCCAGCAAAATAAATGCTGGAAGAGTGAAGTCAACTCAACTGGGAAATTGGGAACTTGAACCAGACATCTCATTGAAGTAACGCCCTGCTGGGGGATATAACCCTGCTAGAGACTAGCAGATGCGTCTAGTATGATTGAACTTCTGCTGGAGGGTGACCGGGTGTCACACGGTATTCTGGCAAAATAAATGCCAGGACACACAACCGACTCTGCCGGGGAGAGTCTTAATCTTCGAGTTCCACTGGGAGGAATGAAAATACTTGCTGAGAAGAGAATTCCGCTGGGGGATGGGATGATTCTCCTGGGGAAAAACCACTGACTCCGCTAGGGGAGAGTAAATGACCCTGCGGGGAAAGGGTAATCTTCTGCGGCTAAACCACTCTGCTTGAGATGCATTGTCTGGATACAACCTTCGATCTAGGAATCGTAGATTCTGCTGAGGGTAAACGACTTTGCTGGAAAATGCCCTTTGGAATAAACTACTATTAGCTGGGGAATTTGATCCTTCTTCGCCTCGGAAGCACGACCTGCGTGGGGATCGAGTCTTTCATTACTGCAATCTTTTGATCATCTTCCTCGTACGGCTATGAAACCTGCAACAACACAAACAAGACAAGACAAGCCTATGCAACCAAATCGATTCAAGTTAGTGACGTTATTTTCAGTTAATTCAAAGCTTTAGCAATTGTCGGCAAGGGCCAGGGATGTTATACACATGCTAGTTTCAGTAAACTTAGGCGCTTTATCATGCACAAAACAGTAAAGAACCAGCATCAAGTACTGAATAACGTATTTTATTGATTGGGCCCCTGAATGGGCGGAGTTTTGTACACGGGATGTAACCCCTGAAAAGAGGAAGCTACGCAAAGCAGATATACAAGTATGCACAAGAAGCATAAATATATTGACAAACTAAATTTGTACACATGTCGGCAACGGGATGCAGACGAACACCACGAGCTGATCCTCCCATGACTCGCCCGACTCTAATGCTTTCCCGGTATCCGCACTTCCGAAGAAATTGTATCTGATAATCGACCCCCTCAAGTATATTCTCCCGCGCTGATGCTCACTGTAATATCAAATTCAGACCGCAGTCTTTTGCTTTTCAAATCCCTAACTTTTGCGTGAACCGCCCTTTACGGGTTTTCAGTTCACCGGGATACCCTTTTCTGCCGAAGCCGCCCAGTGTAGGTTTTCAACTTCGCGGGTGTACATTTTTTCAATTTATCCCTAACTTTTGCCCGAACCTTTCATTCTATTTTTGGTTCGCCAGGATGCCCCATTTTTGCCTGGACTCTCTTTTTCTGTCCAGCGGGTCAATTTCAAGCAAAGTATTTTTTAACTGCGTCCGAATTCACAGGCGACGTAAAGTCTTCACCGTCCATAGTGGACAACAATAAAGCTCCTCCTGAAAAGACTTTCCTGACAACGTATGGCCCTTCGTAGTTGGGGGTCCACTTGCCCCTGTGATCTGCCTGCATCGGGAGAATCCTTTTCAGCACAAGGTCGCCTGTCTGAAAGCTTCGCGGATGTATCTTCTTATCATATGCTTTCTTCATTCGTCTCTGATACAAACGCCTGTATGCTAGAGAAGCTAGCCTCTTCTCATCCATCAAACTCAGTTGGTTCAACCTGTCTTTCACCCATTCTGCCTCATCTAGTTGAACATCTCGCAATACCCTCAGAGAAGGGATCTCAACTTCCAGTGGCAGCACTGCTTCCATTCTGTACACTAACGAGAACGGGGTTGCCCCGGTTGATGTGTGTACCGTCGTACGATAACCGTGCAAAGCAAAAGGTAGCATCTCGTGCCAATCCTTATAGGTCACCACCATCTTTTGAACGATCTTCTTGATATTCTTATTGGCCGCTTCAACAACGCCATTCATCTTGGGTCGGTAAGGGGAGGAGTTGTGATGTTCGATCTTGAAATTCTGACAGAGCTCCTTCATCATTTTGTTGTTCAGGTTTGAACCGTTGTCAGTGATTATCCGCTCGGGGATCCCATATCGGCAAATGATATCTCTCTTGATGAATTTGGCCACCACTTGTCTGGTTACATTTGCGTAAGACGCCGCTTCCACCCACTTAGTGAAATAATCGATCGCTACTAGAATGAACCGGTGCCCGTTAGAAGCTGTCGGCTCGATCTTTTCAATCATATCGATTCCCCACATCGAGAATGGCCATGGCAATGACATCACATTCAGAGGACTCGGAGGCACATGGATCTTATCAGCATAGATTTGGCACTTGTGGCACTTCCTCGCAAACTTGAAACAATCAGTTTCCATGGTCAGCCAAAAATAACCTGCCCGTAGCAGCTTCCTCGTCATAGCATGCCCACCAGCATGCGTACCAAAGGTACCTTCATGTATTTCCTCCATGAGCAGCTTTGCCTCTCTTTCATCTACACAACGCAGCAGCACCAAATCGTGGTTTCTTCTGTATAAGACCCCATCCGGATTCAAGTAGAAATTACCCGCTAATCTCCTGAGAGTCTTCTGATCTTGACTGGATGCCCCAGCCGGATACTCTTTATTCTTCAGAAAATTAAGGATATCAAAATACCACGGTTTGTCGTCGGATGCTTCATCAATAGCAAATATGAAAGCAGGCCTATCAAGCCGAGAGATAATGATTCTGGGAGCCTCGTTCCAGAAGTTGACTTTGTACATGGAAGACAAAGTGGCCAGGGCGTCAGCCATCTGATTTTCTGCCCTCGGTACATGATGCAATTCAACCTTGTCAAAGAAAGGCAACAATCTCCTTGCATAATTCATGTAATGTATCAAATTGGGCTGACGTGTCTCCCATTCTCCTTTTATCTGATTCACCACCAGGGCTGAGTCTCCGTATACGTCCAGATTCTTGATTCGCAAATCAATGGCTTCTTCAAGCCCCATTATACAAGCTTCGTATTCGGCCTCATTATTGGTAACGGCGAAGGTCAATCGGGCAGTAAACGGGATGTGCGACCCGTGTGGAGTAGTGATGATTGCCCCTATTCCGCTACCGTAAGCGTTCACAGCTCCATCAAATATCATCTTCCATTTGGAACCCAACTCTGGTCCTTCGTCTGGCAACGGCTCTTCACAATCTTTCATCTTTAGGTACATGATATCCTCGTCAGGAAAATCAAACCTCATCGATTGGTAATCTTCAATAGGCTGCTCCGCCAAGTACTCAGACAGCACGCTCCCCTTTATAGCCTTTTGCGAGACATATTGGATGTCATATTCAGTCAAGACCATCTGCCAACGGGCAATTCTCCCTGACAACGCCTGCTTTTCGAATACATATTTGATAGGATCCATCTTCGAGATGAGCATGGTTGTATGATTCAGCATGTATTGCCTCAAATGCTTGGCGGCCCAGGCTAGCGCACAACAAGTTTTCTCAAGCATTGAATATCGAGATTCACAATCTGTAAATTTCTTACTCAAGTAATAAATTGCATGCTCTTTTCTCCCTGTCTCGTCGTGTTGACCGAGAACACAACCCATGCTTCCCTCCAGAACTGTCAAATACATGATCAGGGGTCTACTGATCACACTAAAATTCACCGTATTTCTGACTCCGATTTCGCATGCATTCTTAGCTTTTATTGTTGTTTTGCTTTGTTATTGCTTTGTTTTCTTATGTTTTCAGGTTTTTATAATAATCGGAGCTTGAATCGGGAAAAGGAGCGAAAAAGGAGTGAAAACGGACGAAAACCTAGAAATTCAGCATTTTGCACTTACGGCACCCACCGTGGCGGGCGCCATGGGGTTAGCCATGACGTGGCCACGTCTCAAGACCACTCCTCAACCTCCAAGACCCACGATCCCCACTCCATCATCCCCTGTAGGGACCATGGCGGGCGCCATGACCTTGTGGCGGGCGCCACAAGGCAAAAATCCATAACCTCCACTTTTTAGTGGAGGGGCGTCCCGATCATTTCGCGCTTTCAGTTTCTCCTATAAATAGGACCTTAGATTTTCGTTTTTCTTCATCCAGAATTAGAATTCTCTAGGCATATATCAGTTATAAAGCAGTTGCCATTCCACATCGGGGTGCCTCTGCAATCGAGTGATCGAGTCTGTAATCTGTCTGTGGTTCGAGTTTTGGAGCACTCTGGAGGAAGTTAATCCTGCCGCCATTTTAATTCCAGTTAGTATTTTATTTTTCCGCATTGCTTTACTTTTATTTATTTTCTCGCACTTTACTTTGTTTATTTCCCGCACTCGCACATTTACGTTGTTTATTTCCCGCACTCGCACATTTACGTTGTTTATTTCCCGCACTCGCACATTTACTTTGTTTACTTCCCGCACTCGCACATTTACGTTGTTTACTTCCCGCACTCGCTTTAAATTACTCATATGAAAAACTATAAAAAGAATATTTACTTTATCATGTCTAACTAATCCCATAAAGGTTAGAATGTAAGGATCGTAATTAAACCAGTAATCAGTATAATTGTTCGTGGAAACACCTAAGGGCTATTTTATCTTTCAATTCAAGTAATTGTTTTTAACTATTTCAAAAACAGCCAAAAGCGCTTTGTATAGTTCATTAGGAGTTTTTAGATTAAAAAGAAAAGAGATTTTAAAACGATTTTCGGACGCGTTATGAGATTTAGAGTCTGGTTCATAAGAACCTCTTTTTGCTAAGAAGTCCAGGTTAAAATACTTTTCAACTTTGTTAAGAAACTATATTTCTTAAAAATAGGTTTACTACTCTAACGCAGTACGCACCTTTTTATCCGTGACAATAGGAGGGGTTGATTAGAGAGTACAACTCGGTTCTGAATACGCGAAAGCGACAGTTCCTGTTAAATTAGTTCTTTTCAAAGGAGAAAACATTGCCCATAAGTAGTTCCATTAACAAGTACTGGATTATCATTGATTACGTGAATTACATTCGAGCCTGTCTTTTATTTATTATTTAAAATTATAATTTTATTTACCATTGCACCCTTACTAAAACCCTTAAAAATAGTTGCCTTAGATAAACACCATAACAACAGGTACGATAGATTGACACTTGGTCTCTGTGGATTCGATAATCTTTTATATTGCTTTGACGTGATTCGTACACTTGCGAAAAACACGCATCAAGTTTTTGGCGCCGTTGCCGGGGACCAATATCGTCAAATTTCATTACCCTGTAGTTATACCGTTTAGACTAAGGTTGTTACCCACCAGTCAATGCGAAAGACTCGCAGTGCCGGAAGTTTAGTAGACCCTCTAGCTGAACCTGAACGTTACGCTCGCGCACGTTTATTTTTCCATAGGAATAGGAGAGCTATGGCCGAAGATCAAAATCGAAGACCTCTTAAGGACTTCGCCCAACCATCAAACGAGGAACCTAGTTCCAGTATAGTAAACCCCGCTATCCCAGCCAATAATTTTGAACTTAAGCCATCCCTGCTGCAATTAGTGCAACAGAGACAATTCGCAGGTCTCGCTACTGATAACCCGAACCAACATTTAAAAAACTTTCTTCAATTAGCAGACACCTTTAAAACCAATGGAGCTTCTCCTGAGGCAATACGCTTAAGATTATTTCCCTTTTCCCTCAGAGATAAAGCTCTATCATGGTTAGATTCCCTTCCACCCAATTCAATAAAAACTTGGGATGACCTTAGAAAAGTTTTCCTTGCTAGATATTTTCCCCCAAGTAAGACCGCTCTTCTTCGAAACCTAATAACTAGATTTACCCAACACCAAGGAGAGTCGTTGTTCGAAGCCTGGGAGAGATATAAAGAACTATTAAGAGCATGCCCACACCATGGCCTAGAGAATTGGCTAATCATCCAAACCTTCTATAATGGACTTCTTTATAACACTAAAATGACCATCGACGCTGCCGCTGGTGGCGCACTGATGAACAAACCTTACCCTGAAGCTAGTGCCCTTATCGAGGATATGGCCCAAAACCATCAATCATGGGGAGTAGAACGAGCGACAGTGGAAAAGAAGGAAGCCCAAGGAGGAATACATGAGCTAAGCTCTATAGACATGATGCAGGCTAAAATGGACGCGTTGGCCCTTAGAGTCGAACATATGTGTACAACTCCGAATACTGTTGCCGCAGTTTCGCCGAATTGTGAGATATGTGGAACGCAAGGACACCAATCCGCCGAATGCAATCTGTTGAATGAAACCAACACTGAGCAAGTGAACTATACCCAAGGGAACCCATTTTCAAACACATATAACCCTGGATGGAGGAATCACCCAAACTTCTCCTACAAAAATAATAACCCTATCCAAAATACCGCACCTCCGAGACAACAAGGTTACCAAGCCCCTAGAAAAAATCAACCTATGCAACCTGTACCACCTACCCCGAGCTTTGAGGAAGTTGTAAAAGATTTTATCGTTGCTCAAAAACAACAAAACAAAGAGTTCATGAACCATAACGTCCATGTTAACGAACTAATTACCAAGTTAGGAACCAAGGTTGATCAAATTATTACTCATAATAAGATGCTTGAAACCCAGATCTCTCAGGTAGCGTTAAACCAAGCCCCACAGACTACACCTGGAGGACAGTTCCCTGGACAACCTCAACAAAACCCGAAAGGGCAAGCTAATGCCATTACTCTACGAAGTGGAACCGCTTATAAGGAACCTTTAAACCCTAGATTAAGTGAGCCCGAAACTTCTGAGAGGAATGAGGAAAAGGAACCAGAGAAGCCTGAAACCCCGGAAAGTCAAGAAAAAGGAGAAGAACCTAAAAATAAAACCTATGTACCGCCACCGCCATACAAACCACCAATACCTTACCCTCAAAGATTAAAGAAAACCCAAATCGATAATCAATATCAAAAATTCGTTAAGGTTATAGAAGAACTTCACGTAGAAATCCCCTTTACAGAAGCCATCACCCAAATACCTTCTTATGCTAAGTTTCTCAAAGACATACTTACAAATAAACGTAGACTCGAAGATCCGAAACCCGTGGAATGTAATTCTATTTCCGAAAATAGGTTAGCAAAGAAAGATAAAGATCCCGGAAATTTTTCCATTCCTTGTGTTTTGGGGAATCATGTCATCGAAAAAGCTTTTCTAGACTTAGGAGCTAGTGTGAGCTTAATGCCTTTAGCAGTTTGTGAGAGATTAAACTTAGGAGAATTACAACCTACTAAGATGTCACTGCAGTTAGCCGATAGATCCGTTAAATACCCTATAGGCATACTTGAAGACGTCCCTGTTAGGATAGGTCAGCTGTTTATACCTACTGATTTTGTTGTCATGGACATTAAAGAAGATGACGACATACCAATCCTCCTAGGTAGACCGTTCTTATCGACTGCTGGAGCCGTAATAGATGTTAAAAAGGGAAAACTAACTTTTGAGGTAGGTGGCCAGAAGATAGAATTTATATTGTCAAAATTTCTTATGGCACCTGTGATAGGAGATTCTTGTTATGCCTTAGATATCATCGAAGAATGTATTAGGGAATTAGAACAAGAAGAAGAAACTGAATCTATAAAATTGCCATCAACCCTTATTTTGGAAGATGACAATTATAAAACACCCTACATTGATGATAACCTTCACGAATGTTTATCTCTAACCCCAGATCCTATGCCTTGCCCTATAAAACCGACCGTAAAACTTAAGGAACTGCCTAAAAACCTGAGATATGAATTTCTTGATGAAGATATGAACCGTCCAGTTATAGTCAGTGCTACCTTAAACCAAGAAGAAACCGATCAATTATTAGAAGTTTTACGTAGGTACCCCTCAGCCTTAGGATATAAGATCTCTGATCTAAAAGGAATAAGCCCATCCGTATGCATGCATCGGATTTTGCTTGAAGAAGATTCAAAACCTTCTAGAGAACACCAACGTAGAATAAATCCTATAATGAGTACTGTAGTTAAGACTGAAGTTCTTAAGTTACTAGAGGCAGGTATAATATATCAGATCTCGGACAGTAAATGGGTGAGTCCTGTGCATGTAGTACCTAAAAAGGGAGGCATCACAGTCGTGCAAAACGAGAAGGGCGAACCTGTAGCAAAAAGAACTGATGGAGGTTGGCGTATGTGCATAGATTATAGAAAATTAAATAAAGCAACTAGGAAGGACCATTTCCCATTACCATTCATAGACCAAATGTTGGAGCGCCTAGCCAGACACTCTTACTTTTGTTATTTAGATGGATATTCAGGATTCTTCCAAATACCTATTCACCCCGAAGATCAAGAAAAAACTACCTTTACATGCCCAGTTGGAACCTTTGCCTATAGAAGAATGCCTTTTGGACTTTGTAATGCTCCTGCAACTTTCCAACGCTGCATGATGTCTATCTTTGCTGATTATTTAGATGGAATTATGGAAGTATTTATGGACGATTTCTTAGTTTGTGGGTCAGATTTCAAAAATTGTCTTGTCAACCTTGAGAAAATCCTGGAGAGATGTGTGGAGGTAAACCTTGTGCTAAATTGGGAAAAATGTCATTTCATGGTCACCGAAGGGATTGTTTTAGGACATATAGTTTCCGAAAAAGGTATAGAGGTAGATAAAGCAAAAATAGAAGTCATAGAGAATCTAAAACCGCCGAAGACTATCAGGGAGATAAGAAGTTTTCTTGGACATGCCGGATTTTACCGACGTTTTATCAAGGATTTCTCCAAAATAACAAAGCCCTTAACTGGTCTTTTAATGAAAGATGCTGAGTTCATCTTCGATGGAAAATGTACTGAAGCATTTAATCTTCTGAAGCAAGCTCTGATTTCAGCACCTATAATGAAACCCCCTGATTGGTCGGAACCGTTTGAGATAATGTGTGACGCCAGTGATTATGTTGTTGGAGCCGTTCTAGGTCAGAGAAAAGATAAGAAGTTACATGTGATTTATTATGCCAGTAGAACCCTAGACGCTGCACAGCTCAACTACGCAACAACCGAAAAAGAGCTCCTAGCTGTAGTTTTTGCAATAGACAAATTTAGATCTTATCTAGTAGGAGCCAAGATTATAGTTTACACCGACCATGCTGCCATTCGTTACTTACTAAGCAAAAAGGATGCCAAGCCTAGGTTACTTCGATGGATTCTATTATTACAAGAGTTTGATTTGGATATCCGTGACAAGAAAGGCACTGATAATGTGGTAGCTGATCACCTATCTAGGCTAGAATACCTGAAACCTGATCCAGTACCCATAAATGACGATTTTGCCTACGATAGACTGATAGCCCAACTAGAAACCATTGAAGATGATAACCCAGACCCTCATGAGCAATTTCATAAATCCTTAGCTATAAGCAATGTACCTTGGTATGCAGATTTTGTTAATTACCTAGCCGCTGACATCATACCCCCTGATCTAAACTACCACCAGAAGAAGAAGTTCTATAGTGATGTGAGAAACTTCTATTGGGACGATCCATTTCTTTTCAAGAGAGGTAAAGATGGCATTTTCCGCCGTTGTGTTCCAGAAGAAGAGGTAAGTAATATAATTGAGCATTGTCACTCTGCACCCTATGGTGGACATGCAAGCACATCTAAGACCTACGCCAAGATTCTTCAAGCTGGCCTATTCTGGCCTACTATGTGGCGTGATGTCCATGCTTTCATTGTCAAGTGTGACAGATGCCAACGCACAGGAAATATTTCAAGACGTAATGAAATGCCGTTAAGAAATATCCAAGAAGTAGAACTCTTCGACGTATGGGGTATAGACTTTATGGGACCGTTCCCACCATCTTTTGGAAATCAGTACATATTAGTAGCTGTTGACTACGTGTCTAAATGGATTGAAGCTATCGCCGCACCCACAAACGACACCAGAGTGGTCATCAAATTATTCAAGAATTATATATTTCCCAGGTTTGGAACACCCCGTTTAGTCATAAGTGATGGAGGATCACACTTCATATCGAGAATATTTGATAAACTTTTAAGCAAGTATGGAGTTAAGCATAGAGTAGCAACACCATACCACCCACAGACCAATGGACAAGTGGAAGTATCTAATAGGGAGATAAAACAAATCCTCGAGAAGACTGTCTCTATATCTAGAAAAGATTGGTCGCAGAAACTTCAAGAAGCATTATGGGCCTATAGAACCGCTTTCAAAACTCCTATAGGAACAACCCCTTATCAACTGGTCTATGGAAAATCATGTCACTTACCATTTGAGTTGGAGCATAAGGCCTATTGGGCCATCAAAAATTTGAATTTGGATTACTTGACAGCTGGTGAGAAACGTATCCTTGATATCCACAAATTAGAAGAGCTCAGACAATCTGCCTACGAAAATGCCATCATATACAAAGAAAGAACAAAAGCTTGGCATGACAAAAGAATCATAAGAAGAGACTTCAAAATAGAAGATCCTGTTCCCCTGTTCGATTCTAGGTTACGACTATTTCCAGGTAAACTCCGTTCGAGATGGACTGGCCCTTTCGAAGTATCTAAGATCCTGAGATCCGGTGCTATTGAAATCAAGAACCAAACATGTAAACCGTTCATAGTCAATGGACAGAGGTTGAAGCCCTACGAAGGAGGTGACATTCCAACAACATACACCTGTCATACTCTGAGTGATCCACCATATCCTTCCAATGATGTTTAAATATCGGTCGTCGAGCTAATGACGTTAAACAAGCGCTGCATGGGAGGCAACCCATGGTTTTTCTTACTTTTGTACTTTTTATTTTTATTTTTTACTTTATTTTAATTTGTTTATTTTATTATTATGTCAGGACTCACGATTGAATGTTTTATGTGCTTTCAGGACTTGTTTACTAACCTTGTACAGAATGCAGAACCCTGATGACATGCACGTGGCCTTTAGAGATGATGCACAGAGAGAGCGTTACTATGTTCACATGAGACGCCCTATGGCTCCTACCAGGTACCCTGACCATGACTGCATGGATGCCTTGGGGATAGAGCCAAGCGTCAGATTTTTATGCCATCAACTCCAGTGGGACCAGTTTGACGACAGGAACGACACTTATAGGAACCTGACTCTTGAGTTCCTCAGCTCGTTTCATCATGACCCTTGGGCTGGACCCGATGGACTCGCTGTTTTCAGGTTGTTCGGGATTGACTACTCATTCTCTCACAAAGGGTTTGGTGATTTACTAGGTTTCCAGACTACTCCTGATGCTATTCCAGAGACTCCGATGGGGTATTTTATGAGCAGAGAAGTGGAAAAGTTTTGGACTAAAATATCAGGCGGAGGGAGCCAAGATCCTTCTACCCAGTTTTCTCAGGTAATCCACAACCCTGCATTGAGGTACTTCCAGATGATTCTAGCACATTCTTTCCTAGGTTTTCCAGATACAGAGACACTGCTAAGTGAAGAGGAGATTTTCCTACTGTTTTGTGCGACTCAGTCTCGCCCTGTTGCTTGTGGCAATTTTCTACTGAAGGGCCTTGCTAGTGTTGCCAGATCGTCAGTAGGAATCATCCATGTCGGTGGGATTGTTACACAGATTGCTACTGCATTGGGTTTGTCTCGCAAGCTATTGCACCTCAGGACCTTCTGCTGCTACACCACCCTGGATATTGATTTTTGTCTTGATAGAGGACTGATGAGGAGGGCTTCTTTTGAGCCCAACATGTTTAGATTGCTGATCGACGGTGAAGCGATACACTACTTTACATTACCAGATCCGCTGATGACCAGTGTCCATGACCCTGCCAATTGGAGTTATGCTCTAGAGGGTTATGGAGAGACTGTCGAAGAGCCGAAATCGCCTCCCGCCGCTGAGTACACTCCTACACCTCTTACTCCCCGAATCACTGTTATGTCTAACAATATGTCTCTGCAGCCACCCGACCTACAAACACAGATTTATGAGCTCCGCAAGGAGACTGCCCTGCTCAAGCAGGAAGTGGCAGACTTAGAGTTACAGATGCAGGTTTCTGATCTCACTCATGCCTCAGAGACCGATGCTCTACATCAGGCGATTGAAGAGCTTCGGAGGGAGATAGCTGAGATTCGTGGATCAAGCCAGGATAAGAAACCTACCACATGACTCATTCTACACTGACAGCACCACCCTAGTATTTAATTTCCTTTTATTTATCGCATTTCCAGACATATTTTACTCTATTGCAGCTTTTATATTTTCATGCACTTTGAATTCCTTATATATATACATATTATGCACTAATTTTTCTTTTTCTTTTTTTGATTTTTAAGTATTTTATTTTTTGTCGTGCAAAGAAAAAAATATAAGACAAAAATATTTTCATTTTTGTCTTTACAAAAAAAAAATATGCAAGCCTCAAGCCTTGAAAAGAAGAAGAAAACGCTATTCAGACCCCCCGGAAGACAAAGGTGCAAGGAAGGCCCAAAGGAGGATCCAAAACCACAAGGCCCAGGAATTGGCCTTGTGGCGGGCGCCATAGGCCCTGTGGCGGGCGCCACACCGTATCAACAAACAAATACGGGATTCAATCCCCATTTCCACCATTTTCATCCCTTTCTTCACCAAAAACCCATTTTTTCCAACCTTCCAAATCCTCCTTGAACCCCATTAAAGCTCCCCCATTTCCAAAATACCCTCCATCCATAAAACATATCCAACATCCATTTCCATTTTCATCCATCAAAAACCAAAAAAATCAAAACTTTATCATTCCCCTCATAAACCACTTTTCTACTATTTTCACTACCTAAGGAGCTTTTCAACAATGGAGTTCAACAGATTTATTCTTCGTGATGGAAGACCGGGCGAAAGGCAACGGAAAATTATTCAGAGGCTTCAAAGTCGAGAAATCCTCTCGACTAGGTACTGCTCCTGGATTCTTTGTCACCGAGGAGATGTGACGTGATATGACAGCTAGAGAAGAAAGGCGTGATGGCCTTCTCTCTACTATTTCACAGCAGCTGACGAACAATATGAGCTTCATGCAACAATCGCGATTGGTTTCGGATCGTGCTTATAGCAACGTTTGCCGTACCTTGAACGATATTTCATTAGAGCAAAACCGTCAGAGAGAGTTCAACAGCCGACACTACCAGCTTGTAGAGGCTACTCAGGGTTCCATCTTGGGTAACCTTCGAGAGGTCCGGAGTGCTCAGGCTGCTTTATCAGCACGACTCGACCGGAGGGACCAGCATCGTAGTAGATCCCGTCGTTCCAGACCATCACATCAGGACGGCGAAGGCACCAGTGCCCCTCCTCAGTAGTCTTTTTCCAGGTTACCCCCCTTATCTTATTTCGAAACATTGGGGACAATGTTCGATTTAAGTGTGGGAGGGGATTTTATTGCTTTCTGTTATTTCCCTTTTTAGTTAATTTCCTTTCAGTTATTTCCCTTTTCAGTAATTTATTTTTCTTAGATAATGCATGAGTCTGACGAGTCACCAGTATAGTGTCTTTTTAGTTCATCTTCATTTTTTCCCATTTCCTTAGCCTTACCAGAAAATTTTTAAAAAGAAAACAATGTTGTTTCACATGTTTTTTGGGCTTTGAGACAGGTTTAGATTAGGATGTGGTGACTTAGGTCAACTTTTTGAAACATCAGAACCATTCTAGCACCATAGACCTCTTGAATATAGGAATCACTCCTAAACCCCACCACCATGGCCTTTACTATCATTCAAAAAATTGTCCTAAGTAGTTTATTTTAGCAGTCAGCTCCGGCCTAAGCATACTCTACGTAGGGGGCCGATGAATATAAGTGAATGATCCAGTGCTAATAAAAAAAGAAAAAAAGGCAAACTCTGGTATAGATGACCCTCACAAAGTCATTTAAACCGAAAAAAGAGAAGAAAAAAAAAATTTTTGCCACAAAAAGAAAAAAAATTGCAAGTCACCTATTGTTAGTTGGTTCAGAGGTATCTGGCACTGAACTTGGTAGGGCGGATTACGATCCGATCCCCCGCAGCTACATTTAGGCGAAATAAAAACAGGTTTACACATGCTTATGTGCCAGAAACCTTATGTTATGGATCAGAATCACTAACCGGTCACTCTACTATGAAGCATGTACGGATAACGGGCTTAATGTGATTGCGCCTGAATGAAAAGGACACAAAAAGATGAGAAGATAGGCCTAGGTATCGTGGGATGACATGGAGTGGTTAATATAGGATTGAAGTTTGTGTTTGTGTTACTATGTGTCGCTACTGCGAAAATCGGCGCCGGCTGAACAGAAGAGTCGCCACCGTGCGTTATTTATCCCACGGGAGGGAAAGGAAACGCTCAGAGTAAACCTCGCACAACACGGGAAAGGTATGGTCGTCGCAACCAAAACCTGGATTCGGGAGTCGGTTACGCAAGGGGAAGGTATTAGCACCCCTCACGTCCGTCGTACTCGACGGGATCCACGCTTGTTTTCGGGTATGGATTGTTATTCTATCTACTCTAAAGGTCTGGGGTTAAAAAGAAAAATAAAATGAAAATAAAAATGACTCGGCAAAGTATCGCACTTTATGCCTACGTATTCCCGTCTGGAACGAGAAATCAGAGTCAACGTAGTTCGCCTACCTACGGGAAAGGAGGGGAAGGTTGCTCGCTAGGATATCGCATCCTATGCCTACGTACTTTCATACAGCATGAAAGATCAGAGCAAACGTAGTTCGGGCCACGTACGACACAAGTCTGTCTTGGTTGATTTTATTCCTTCTGAAAAAAGGTTTTCTTGATTAACAGTCCAAGCGGACGAAAATGACGTTTTGATGAGTTCACATTCTTTTACGGAAGAAGTGTCTTTTATTGTGTTTGAAATCTTTATGTGTTTTTCTGTTTGTTTTGAGAAAGAAAGAGACAGAACTCTAACCTACGGTTGCGAAGGGAAACAAACTAACCTAATGTTATCATGCATGGGTTAAGACCTAGTGTCTATCATGCTCCTCTCTTGCACAGAGAGAAACAGAGATCCTACGGGATAGGCAGAAACAGAAACAATATCAGATATATACAGTAAAACAGTAAAATGCATGGATGCAACAATACAAGCGAGGCAAGGGAGTCCCACTCAACCTCGAACCTAGAAAACAATAGGCAAAAGTGAACAGGATTCACTTTCAACCCAACAGGGTAAACAGCAAACAATACAGTTCAGAAAACCAATCAATACATCAGAAATGAGATACAACAGCAAAAGAAACAGCATCAGCAGCTCTGAATCAACAACTGGCTTCAAGCAATCTCCAATCATTCACAGGCTTCAACAAGCATCAGTCTCCATCTTCATGGCCTTCAGGCAAGGGCTTTGATCATCAGTCTTCTATCTGCAATGACTTTTCTTCAAGCTCAAACCTCCAGGATGAGGGATCAGTCACAAGAGTGAATTGGGTGTTAAGCAATCAGTTGACTACCAAAGGTGGTGAACAAACTGCTTCTAACACAAAGAGACATTTTCTCTCAAGAGTTCTATCTCATAGACACTGTCACCAAGCCTTCCAAAGGAAGGGGGTGAGTGTCTTAGAGAGACTCTGAATCACAGAGAAGAATGGATGCAGACAAGGCAATCCATGTTTGAGAAACAAAATTTCTAATCTAGAGCTCTGCCTAGCTCCTAAACCCTAATCTCCTCAGCATCTGCCAGCAAGAAACTCCTCCTCAACTCTGACAGTTGATCTTCAATCTTTGAATCTCCAATAGCTTCATCTTCACAAATCTTCAGCTTCCCCAGGGCCCCAGACAAACCCAATACCCATACAAACAATCAATAAACCCCAGAGGGCACACCACACCAGACATCAGATATACAGACAGTAATAATAGCAGTAGGGGAATCCTAACTGTTCTCTAAGGGATCTAATAACTACCCATAGCCCCTATAGTCCCATAACTAATCTATTCAAACCCTAAGTCCTAAGGGAAATGAAATCAAACTCCTAAGTTGTCACCTAAACCCTAGTTTTGCTCATGATATTCAAGCATTTATTAATCACCTAAAATTAACCTCTAAAAATGGGAACTAAAATATTTCTACAAGCCTAATATCTCATCTAAACAATATGAAAAGAATGACCAAAAAATATCAAAGCATGTGAGAGAACAAAAATCATAAAAATGATGCATGAAATGAATTATTTAATGTGACATTTATTTAGAAAATATGTAAAAAAAATATGAAATAAAACTAAAAATGAAATTTTATTTTCCTATAATATTCTAGACATTTTAATGAAAACATGGTAAAAAGAATGGATTAAAAATGAATTTTTATGAATTATTTATGAATTTATGAAAATTGGTAAAATATTAATGGAATTAAGAAAATTAAAATTGAATTAAATGAGGGAGGGGGGTTGAAATAGAAACTTCGCCCAGTTATAAATCCAGAATGGGCCACATACGGGGGGTGCGAGTAGCGCTTCTGGCTAAGCCCAGCATCAAGTCAGAAACAATAAAAAAACTAAAAAACGAGCAGGGGGTGAAAATAGAAGGGATATTACGTTGAAAATGGTATTGGGCTCAACATTGGGGGTGGGAAAAGCAACACAAACTCAGGCCCGCCCGTTTCAATTAATGAAACGGCGCGTTTTGGCCTCACAGCTCCCTCCAAATTCTGAATTGAATCTCAGCCCTAGGATGGCCTCACAAGTCAAAGGTCTTGCTCAAAATGGAAGGCCACGATTATCTCTTCTCCAATGGATCTGAAACCTAGGGTTTCACCATGAATGCCCCATGCACGAGCTAAGCTTCACCTCCTCTGTTCTCCCTCTCCAATCCATGAAATGCCACGCCATAAAAATGAAAAACGCTCAGAATTCTTCCCTCTACCATCCTATGGTCTCATCTTGCCTTGAAACTCAACACATCAACAAACCCGCGCGCCATAAATTCTGGTCACCATGGCAATACACTGATATGCATCGTCACAATTCTCAATCAAACTTACCCTAACCTAACCTACAGCTAATGGTAATCAACCTGCGCTATCAAGCTACAATTATGATGCACTAACCTAGGAGATTCAAGCCCTAACAGTTTGTGGTACCTGCTAATCAACATCACCAAACCTCTCCAAATTCATCCTACTTGTTCTCCTAACCACCTACATTGCATCTAAACTAATAAAATCATGCCTAACTAACTGAATCAAGTAAATCGAATGAAAACTTACCTGGTGCAAGAACTTGAAAACAGCTATGGAGATTGAGGATCTGAGGCTTCTAGGCTTTGGATCTTGATCAATCCTTGATGTATGTGATTCTGTATGCAATTCCTTGTTGATTCTTGACTTGAATTATGCTGTCCACTTGAATTTGTAGTTTTGAGATTCTTGGAGAAAGTGCTTGAAAATGGATGATTCACCCTTGATCCTTGCTTCAATTCTGATCTATGATGAACATTGAATATGATTGGATTGATTTTGAGGAAGATTGATGAAGATTTTGGAGAATTGGAATGAAAACTCAATGAGAAAGCATGAGAAAAATTTGTGGAATTCTTGGTGCAAATGAGGCCAACCCTTGCCAAATTCTCCTTTCATGCTTATATAGACCCCAATGGTACATTCTAGATCCATCTTGCACATTCCCTTGTTTTCAAACTTTGATCCATTTTTGAAGTGTTTCTTTAATTACAAGTAACCAAAGATAACTCCATTTTTTCCTTCTAAACTCAAAAAAGTGTGTGAACCATTGTTCTTAGAATTGTTTTTCCATTCAAAATCATATATTGGAAGTCTCCATTTGGACTTGGAAATCTCCCAAACCATTTTTCAACTTGAAATTATTCACTTTATAAGCCTTTTTAGTTCATATTTTGACCAATCATGCAACTCCATGCTATGAGCTTCTCCAATAACTTGTGACCTTCTTTCTAGACTTAAAATCCCATTTGGAGCAAGTTTGATGTTGTAAGTTTTTCCATTTGAGGCCTCCTTGTATGAGTTTTGGGTATAGGTTAAAATGACCTGTAATTCACAAATGCCCAAAATACCCTTTGCTTGTCAAGACCATAAGTTGAGTTCTCCACATCATATGAAGGCATACCATACCATTCTAGAAAGCTAAGACAATGAGGAACAACTCTTATGTTGACCAAGAATTCATTTGAAATCTCCTTGAGGGGCAAAACTAGCTTGGAAGTCAAGTCACTTTCACAGACAAAAATTCAGACACCCCAGATGACCTGTAACTTGTAAGGACCATAACTTGAGTTCTATAAATCTCCTTGAGGTCTTCCACCACTCAAATTAAAGGTCTTGAGATCCTCTACAAGTTTCATGTTGGCCAAGAAGCCATTTGAAGCTAGCATTTTGACTTATCTTGCTTGGAAGTTTGACCTAAACTAGGGGATTTTACAGAGAAACCCTAATTTAGTAACTCCTCTTCTCCTTGATTTCTCTTGAATTCTCCTTGTCATATCTCCATATCCTTCTTTATATGTCCAATGATGAACCCCACATCTCTCCAATAGACTTGAATGCCCTTTAAATCAGTCAATTGACCTAGGGTTGACCTAGGGTTGACCCAGATGAAACCCTAGTTGACTGCCTTCAGCTATAGCTCTTGTGCTCTCATCAATGACTTGTCTCCTTCTCCAAATGACTTTATAAGTCTCTCAAGATGTCTAGATGCCCTCCATGTCTCCACTTCACAGCTCACAACCCTCTTGTTGATCCTCAGATATCCTCAGCTAGGAGATGGACTCAAGGCTTGATCTGCTGAACTCCTTGCTTTCAAATTCTTTCCTGATGACTTGAATATGACTGAATTGGGATAATAACCTCTTGATAGGCCTCTAGAGATGAAAATAATGATTGGTCCCCTGTTGAATGACTTGCTATGCTTATGCTATGCAGATGGTTAGTCTATGTACATGACTCTATATGCAAATGCTAATGATAATGAAACATAAATCCAAGGAATAAGGTTGAGCAAATTTTAGGGTGCAACAGCTGCCCCTATTCAAGCGACTTGGACCCGATTGGGTGAAGAGCCCGGAGCCTTCAGACATTCGCGGTACGAGACGGTTGAATACTAGTGAAACCAGAAATTTGCCAACCGCAGAAATAAACTGCGCTCCTGCTTGAGGAATGACATTCGTCAGCTGAATCTGACTGTTAGAGCAACCCGCTGATCTCGCACGACCGTGCTGGGGATTGTCTTCATCGTTCTGAAGAGGATTCTGTCATAACAGATTGCTTGCTTGTCCATGCTAGGACTCTGTCTGTTGTCAACACGAAGAAATCTCAACTAAAACTTGTCCACGTTAGGACTCCACTTACTGTCAACCCAGGAAAATCTCGGCAACTCCGCTGGGGATAATTCATCTGCATTTCCGTAAACTGAATCGCCCACGTTAGGAATAACACTCTTCCACGTTAGGAGTAACACCTGTCCACGTTAGGAATCACATCGTCCACGTTAGGAGTAACGCTTTTATCTTTCCACGTTAGGAAGCAATCTTCTTTCCGCGTTAGGAAACTATATCAATCTGTCCACGTAAGGACTCCAATGCCATTTGACATGTCCGCGTCAGGACTCCGATCTTTCCACGTAAGGAATACAACTATTTCTGAACTTGTCCACGTCAGGACTCAACTTTTCTTGCATCTGTCCACGTAAGGACTAATTTCCTTCTTCCACGTTAGGAATATCTTCTTCGATCTGTCCGCGTCAGGACTAAACTCTCTTTCCACGTCAGGAATAATCCATTTCTTTCCACGTCAGGAATCAATCTTGATATGTCCGCGTAAGGACTCTCTTCTTTCCACGTAAGGAATAAACTCGTCTTTCCACGTAAGGAAACCATTTTTTCTTCCACATAAGGAATGCTCTTGATATGTCCACGTTAGGACTCAAATCCTTCCACGTTAGGAATCAAACCTTGATCTGTCCACGTCAGGACTAAACTTTGCCACGTCAGGAATGCCATCTTAATCTGTCCACGTAAGGACTCTCTTCTTTCCACGTTAGGAATACTGTCATTTCCACGTTAGGAATCACTTCTGATACGTCCGCGTATGGACTCCATCTTTTCCGCGTTAGGAATCTCCGTCTTTCCACGTTAGGAACCACTTCTGTTGATATGTCCGCGTAAGGACTCCATCTTTCCACGTTAGGAATAATAATCTCTTTGATCTGCCCGCGTTAGGACACTGATCTCGTCTTGATTCGTCCACGTTAGGACTCAGGCGTTTTCGACTCACTGAGGAAATAAGACTTGTCCACGTAAGGACTCACACCTTCGACTCACTGGGGAAATATCCGCGTTAGGACTTACACTTTGCCAACAACACGAAGAAGGATAAATTTGTCCACGTCAGGATTCTTGTACCTTGTCATCACAAAGAACTACAAACTTGTCCACGTCAGGACGCACATTTCACCATTACGAATAAAGATATCTGTTGAAACAAATGATCCACGTCAGGACACCAACACGAAGAGTAACCAATCTTTTGTCGACGTCATGACCTCCTTTTCTCCAAATTTCGAGAGACCGAATCTATCCACGTCAGGATTAACACACCCTACCAATCCGGTAAAACAAACCTGTCCACGTTAGGACGCCCACTTCTGAAGAAATCCCGTTATTCTAGGAGTAAATGGTCCACGTCAGGACTTAATTCTTCAATGATCCTTACCCACAAACTGCTCAGCACTGACGTGACAGCGACTTCGAGAGGAACTCTACTGGGGATGTCTGAAAACCAACTATCGGACGCCTGCTCTGATAACCGGCGGTGGTCTCTGAAATTCTGATTCATGCGACTCGTTGATGACAAACGAACTTTGCTTGGGAATAAGGAGATTCTTATCCTGGCCACTCTGGCTGGGGAAAATAAGAGACATTTGCATAAATGACTCTGCTGGAGGCAAAGAAAGTTTTACCATGATAACTCTGTGGGGAATACCGCCGAAACTGACATTGTCATTGAATATCTCCTGCCGAGATCTTGAATGTTTGGTGATTTATTTGAGCAAGAGCTCTCTCCACCGGAACTACTAGAGTACAGAAACTGCTGCAGCAAAATAAATGCTGGAAGGATAACGCCGACTCGCCGGGGATAGCCTGATGCTACAAAATTATTCCAGCAAAATAAATGCTGGTAGGGTGAAGTCGACCCTGCTGGGAAGTTGGGAACTCAAACCACACGTCTTGCTGAAGTAACCCCTGCTGGGGACAATAACTCTGCTGAGGAATAGCAGATGCGCACAGCACGATCGGACTTTCTGCTGGAATGTGAACCGATATCACCAGTATCTCTGACAAAATAAATGACAGGACCCAACATCAACTCTGCTTTGGAGAGTCTTGACCTTCGAATTCCACATTTACTGAAAAGAGAACTCCGCTGGGGATGGCTGGATTCTCTTGGGGAAAATTAACTGACTCCACTGGGGAAGAGTGCCTGACCCTACGGGGGGAGATGAACCTGTCTGAATACAGCCTTACGATCTCAGAATCACTAAACTCTACTGAGGTCGAGTGACTTCTCTGGAGCACGTCCTTTGGATAAGCTATGGCTAGCTGGGAATTCTATCCTTCTTCAGGAAGAACATGCCTGACCTGCGTGGGGATCAAGCCTTTCACTATTGCAATCTTTTGATCACCTTCCTCGTACAGTTATGAAACCTGCAACAACACAAACAAAGCACGACAAGCCTATGCAATCCAAATCGATTCAGGTTAGTGACGTTACACTCAGTTAATTCAAAGCTTTAACAATTGTTGGCAAGGGCCAGTAATGTTATACTCATGCTAGCTTCAATAAACTTAGGCGTTTTATCATGCGCAAAACAGTAAAGAACAGACATCAAGTACTGAATAACACATTTTCATTGATTGGGCCCCTGAATGGGCGGAGTTTTTGTACACGGGATGTAACTCCTGAAAAGAGGAAGCTACGCAAAGCAAATATACAAGTATGCAAGTATTCACAAGAAGCATAAATATTGACAAATTAAATTTTGTACACATGTCGGCAACTGGATGCAGATGAACACCACGAACTGATCCTCCCATGACTCGTCCGACTCTTATACTTTCCCGGTATCCCTACTTCTGAAGAGGTTGTATCCGATAACTAATTCCTCAAATATATTCTCCCGCATAGATGCTCATTGAATTCGAATTCGGACCGCAGTCATTTGCTTTTCAAATCCCTAACTTTTGCGTGAACCGCCCTTTACGGGTTTTCAGTTCACCGGGATACCCCTTTTTGCCGAAGCCGCCCAGTGTAGGTTTTCAACTTCGCGGGTGTACATTTTTTTCAATTTTATCCCTAACTTTTGCCCGAACCTTTCATTCTGTTTTTGGTTCGCCAGGATGCCCCATTTTTGCCTGGACTCTCTTTTTCTGTCCAGCGGGTCTATTTTAAGCAAAGTATTTTTTAACCGCGTCCGAATTCACAGGTGATGCAAAGTCTTCCCCGTCCATGGTGGACAACAATAAAGCTCCTCCTGAAAAGACCTTACTGACAACGTATGGCCCTTCGTAGTTGGGGGTCCACTTGCCCCTGTGATCTGCTTGCGGCGGGAGAATCCTTTTCAGCACAAGGTCGCCCGTCTGAAAGCTTCGCGGAAGTATCTTCTTGTCGTACGCTTTCTTCATTCGTCTTTGATACAAACGACCGTATGCCAGAGAAGCTAGCCTCTTCTCATCCATCAAACTCAGTTGGTTCAATCTGTTCGTTACCCATTCTGCCTCGTCCAGCTGAACGTCTCGCAATACCCTCAGAGAAGGGATCTCAACTTCCAATGGTAATACCGCTTCCATTCCGTATACCAGCGAGAACGGAGTTGCCCCGGTTGATGTGCGTACCGTCGTACGATAACCGTGCAAAGCGAAAGGTAGCATCTCGTGCCAATCTTTATAAGTCACCACCATTTTCTGGACGATCTTCTTGATATTTTTATTGGCCGCTTCGACAGCGCCATTCATCTTGGGTCGGTAAGGGGAGGAGTTGTGATGTTCGATCTTGAAATTCTGACAAAGCTCCTTCATCATTTTGTTGTTCAGATTAGAACCATTATCCGTGATTATCCGCTCGGGAATTCCGTATCGGCAAATGATATCTCTCTTGATGAATCTAGCCACCACTTGCTTCGTTACGTTTGCGTAAGACGCCGCTTCCACCCATTTGGTGAAATAATCGATTGCTACTAGGATGAACCGATGCCCGTTAGAAGCCGTCGGCTCAATCTTTCCAATCATATCGATTCCCCACATCGAGAATGGCCATGGAGATGACATCACATTCAGAGGACTCGGAGGCACATGTATCTTGTCAGCGTATATTTGGCACTTGTGGCACTTTCTTGCAAATTTGAAACAATCAGTTTCCATCGTCAGCCAAAAGTAACCTGCCCGCAGCAGTTTTCTCGTCATAGCATGCCCACCAGCATGCGTACCGAATGCACCTTCATGAATTTCCTCCATGAGAAGCTTTGCCTCTTTCTCGTCTACACAACGCAACAACACCAAGTCGTGGTTTCTTCTGTACAAGGACGCCATCCGGGTTCAAATAGAAATTACCCGCTAATCTCCTGAGAGTTTTCTGATCTTGACTGGATGCCCCAGCCGGATACTCCTTATTCTTCAGGAAATTAAGGATATCAAAATACCACGGTTTGCCATCAGACGCTTCATCAATAGCAAATACATAAGCTGGCCTGTCCAACCGAGAGATAGTGATTTGGGGAGCTTCGTTCCAGAAATTGACCTTGTACATGGAAGACAAGGTGGCAAGGGCGTCAGCCATTTGATTTTCTGCCCGCGGCACATGATGCAATTCAACTTTGTCGAAGAAGGCAACAATCTCCTTGCATAATTCATATAATGTATCAAATTGGGCTGCCGTGTCTCCCATTCCCCTTTGATCTGATTCACTACCAGAGCTGAGTCTCCGTATACGTCTAAATGTTTGATTCGCAAATCAATGGCTTCTTCAAGCCCCATTATACAAGCTTCGTATTCTGCCTCATTGTTGGTAACAGCAAAGGTCAATCGGGCAGTAAACGGGATGTGCGACCCGTGCGGCGTAGTGATAATTGCCCCTATTCCGCTACCGTAAGCATTCACAGCTCCATCAAATATCATCTGCCATTTGGACCCCGGCTCTGGTCCTTCGTCTGGTAACGGCTCTTCGCAATCCTTCATCTTGAGATACATGATATCCTCGTCAGGAAAATCAAATCTCATCGATTGATACTCTTCAATAGGCTGCTCCGCCAGATACTCAGACAACACACTCCCCTTTATTGCCTTTTGCGAGACGTATTGAATATCGTACTCAGTCAAGATCATCTGCCACCGGGCAATTCTACCTGACAACGCCTGCTTTTCAAATATATATTTGATTGGATCCATCTTCGAGATGAGCATGGTTGTATGATTCAGCATGTACTGCCTCAAACGCTTGGCGGCCCAGGCTAGCGCGCAACAAGTTTTCTCCAGCATTGAGTATCGAGATTCACAGTCTGTAAATTTCTTACTCAAATAGTAAATTGCATGCTCTTTTCTCCCCGTCTCGTCGTGTTGACCGAGAACGCAACCCATGCTTCCCTCAAGAACCGTCAAATACATTATCAAGGGTCTCCCTGCCACTGGGGGTATCAAAATAGGAGGCTCCTGCAGATACTTCTTTATTTTGTCGAACGCCTTTTGACAATTATCGTTCCACGTTACAGCTTGATCTTTCTTTAGCAACTTGAATAATGGTTCACACGTGGCCGTTAGGTGAGATATGAACCGAGCAATGTAGTTCAATCTCCCCAAAAACCCGCGCACCTCTTTCTCTGTTTTAGGCGTCGGCATTTCTTGAATCGCTTTTATTTTAGCAGGATCGACCTCTATTCCCCTTTCGCTTACGATAAACCCCAGCAGTTTACCCGATCTCACCCCGAAGGTGCATTTGTTAGGGTTCAGCCTCAGCCTGAACTTCCTAAGCCTTTTAAACAACTTCAACAGATTCACCAGATGCTCTTCCTCTGTCTGGGATTTAGCAATCATATCGTCAACATAAACTTCGATCTCTTTATGCATCATGTCATGAAAAAGAGTCGTCATCGCACGCTGATATGTTGCCCCAGCATTCTTCAAACCAAAGGGCATCACTTTGTAGCAAAATGTTCCCCAAGGCGTTATGAAAGTAGTCTTCTCCATATCCTCTGGCGCCATTTTAATTTGATTATAGCCTGAAAAGCCATCCATGAAGGAGAATACAGAGTATTGAGCGGTATTATCAACTAACACGTCAATATGAGGAAGTGGAAAATCGTCTTTTGGGCTTGCTTTATTCAAATCTCTATAATCCACGCACATTCGAACCTTGCCATCTTTCTTTGGCACTGGCACGATGTTGGCAACCCATGAAGGATACTTCGTCACAGCCAGGAACCCAGCGTCCCACTGTTTCTGAACCTCCTCTTTGATCTTCATTGCCATATCTGGGCGAGTTCTGCGAAGTTTTTGTTTGACAGGCGGGCAGTCTTCTTTCAGTGGCAGACGATGCACAACCATATCAGTATCGAGCCCTGGCATATCTTGATACGACCAAGCGAATACATCATTATACTCTCGGAGCATTTCAACCAGTTTTCGCTTGATATCACTCTGCAGTGCGGCTCCGATACGAATGTTTTTCTCAACCCCTTCCGACCCCAAATTGATAATTTCGATAACCTCGTCGTGAGGCAGAATGGCTCTTTCCTCTTGCTTCACCAACCAAGACAGTTCTTCAGGAACGTCGCTATCTTCGACAACCTCTTCTTCGGTCTGGAATACCGGGTGCTCGAAGTCGGGACGAGTCATAGGTGGTTCAAGGATGTCATCTGAAAATGTTATCCTGCAAAAGAAAGGGTTAAGTGCTTCAAAATGCGTATAAAGCGGATAACCACGTTGCCATTTTATTGAAAAATACAAAACAAGAAAGACAGGGATTACAGTATTTACACATGAAAAAAACGCCATTTATTTAATGATTAACGAAGCAATGTTTATAACAACACAGCCCTAAGCAAATCCTGATGCCCCGGGCAAGACATCAGATTATTCAACAATTAATAAAGCAAAGCATTACTGTTTAAAAGTCACAGGAACAAGCTCCTGAATAGACCAGTTGCACAGTCCTTGTCCTGGCGTGCTTGATTGAATCCAGGCATCCATATCACAGTCGCTGTCCCCTTCATCGGACTCTGAAGCAGCATTGACAGATTCATGGCATACTCCACTGGCAGAGATGGTGATTGACTTTCTGAAATGAGGGGCCCCCACAGAAGGAGTTGATGACGACGGTCGGTACCCCAGTCCGAACCGGTCCATTTTCACCGGAATGTCCAATACTTTGCCCCAGCCCGTGGCTTCTCCTGCCTTCACTAGCGCTTGGGCCTCTTTATATGAAGAAACAGCTATCTCTGGCACTTTGCTTGGCCCGGGACCCTTGTCCTTTATGCGCAACCCTTCGAATGCCTGGCATGGCGTCTCGTGGATCTCCCCGTCGACTTCCACATATTTGAACGAAGAAAGATGGCTGACCAGGATGTCTTCTTCTCCGCACACGGTGACTACACTGTCTCCGACCATATACTTTAACTTCTGATGCAGGGTAGACGTAACTGCCCCTGCCCCGTGAATCCAAGGTCTTCCCAGCAAGCAGCTGTACGCAGGCTGTATATCCATGATATAAAACTCCGTTGCAAACACTTCCGGCCCCACTTGCAGAGGCAATGTAATCGATCCGAAGACTGTTCTCCGCGTGCCGTCAAACGCTCTGACTACCAAATCACTTGGTGTGCACAAAATTCCTCGAACATCCAGCTTCATCATAGCCTTCTTAGGCAGCACATTCAAAGACGACCCGGTGTCAACCAATACGTGCGACATTGTCGACCCTCTGCACTCAACAGATACATGTAATGCCATATTATGATCCCTTCCTTTCGGAGTCAAGTCGAAATCAGTAAAGCCCAGACTGTGGCCCGCATTTACATGTGCCAATACTCCTTCTAGCTGGTTCACGGAGACATCCTGTGGTACAAAAGAAGTGTCCAGGACTTTCAGCAAAGCGTTCCGGTGAGCCTCTGAACACAACAGCAATGACAGAATAGATATTTTGGACGGCGTTTGCTGCAGATGCTCCACGATTTTATAATCACTTTTCCGAATTAAGCGCATGAATTCCTCTACATCTTTAGATGCTGCTTCTTTTTCATTTGCTTGTACCGGAACATTCTCAACCGCTTTCCCTTTTCCTTTCGCTATCCTTTCAGCCTCTACTTCAGGAGATGTAAAGATCCTGCCGCTTCTTGTCATGCCTCCTGAGCCCACAACATTATCCACAACCTCCACTGACTGCTTGTTAACATCGATTTTAACCCCGTCACAATACACCTCTAGCCCATACGACCATGGGACCGCCTTCGTGTTCTCATACGGGATTGGCCCGGCTTTAGTTATAGTAATCGGTGGTCGCTGAGCTGGTGCTGAAATAGTGATCGTCTTCCTAGGAATTGTCACTGTGGCCACATCACTCCGATTATCCACTACTGCCCCTGCAGGCTCATCAGTTGCTGTTCTATCAAACTGCAATACACCTTCATCAATCAAGGCCTGAATGCCTTTCTTCAAATCCTCACACCCCCCAGACAGGGCCCAACAATCTAAGCAGTACTCATTACAACCCGGGTAAACACCTCCTTGCAACAGTCGGCTTTTTATTTCGCTCAGCGGCGTCTTTAAATCCTCAACATTCATAATCAGATTCAGACCTTCCTCAGTCAGCACGGCGTTCACCCCATGATTAGGCATGGGTTTCTGGACTATATTCGCACCGGTCGTTCCGAAGTTGATAGACTTGTTGTCCAAGAGATCCTGCACAACGTGCTTAAAAGCGTGACAACCTTCTATATCATGGCCCGGGGCCCCAGAATGAAACTCGCAGCGCCTATTTGCATCATAGCCGAACGGGGGAGTTCCCGTTATTGGTGCCAAGGTTCTTTTCTCTACCAGATTCAATCCCAACAAGGTCTGCAATAAATCAGCATAGTTAGAGGGAGGCTTCTCGAACACCCTTCTCGGCTTACCACCCTGGAATTTTCTCTGAGCTTGCTGTGCCCCCTGCTGAGGCTGCTGCTGCTGTGGCATTGGTTGCTGCTGAACCTGTTGTTGTTGCTGAATTGGTTGTTGTTGCTGAATTGGTTGTTGTTGATACGGGATGGTGACACTCGACACTTGCTGCGGCTGACGATATTGATTTCTTCCCCTGCCTCGGCCTCGGCCTCGGCCTCCAAATACAGCACTAGCTTCGCCCTGACGGCGCCCACCATAAGCTTTCCTATTGCTGCCAGATGCAGTTGATTCATCGACTTGGAACTTTCCTTGCTTAATGTTCCGCTCAATCTTTTCACCCATCAGAATCAGATCTGAAAAACTAGCCAGAGACGTATGAAACAACATATCATGAAACAGCCCGGTGAATGTGCCGACAAACATGTCATTCATTTCTTTATCTTCGACAGGAGGACGGACCCTGGCAGCCATATCGCGCCACCTTTGCGCGTATTCTTTAAAACTCTCCCCCTTCTTCTGCGAAAGCCCGGCCAACTGGACCCGATTGGGTGCCAGGTCGCTGTTATACTTGTAATGGGCTACGAACGCCTCTGCTAATTGCTTCCAAGTCTTGATATCAGTGGGCTCCAACCCCATGTACCACTCTAGGGAAGGGCCGGATAGGCTATCCTGAAAGAAATGCATAAGCATTCTTTCATCAGTGGAGTATGCAGACATCTTTCTGTAATAAGCTCGTACATGCACTTTCGGACATGTGTCTCCTTTGTACTTATCGAACGCAGGCGCCTTGAATTTGATTGGCACCCTCAGCCCAGGTACCAAGCCCATTGTTGCCATGTCCAGACCCACAGCACTCTGGTTTAGGACTCCCTTCATTTGCTCTTCCAGCATTCTAATCTTTTGAGAATCATCCATCGGCCCTTCAAAACCCCCTCCAGAGAAGGCGTCCTCCTGCTGATCCTCTTGCCACATACCGTTTCCAGCCCCGTATCCATCATATGCATTATTACGTCCAGCTCTGACCTGATTCATCCCCGGAACTCGGCCTCTGTTGCCATACCCTTGAACACCTCCAGCAGGACCACCAGCCATAAAACCAGCACCGTTTCCGTTTCCAAAACCTCCGTAGCCCTGATTGACCATACCATAACCATCTTGCCCAAAGCCTTGAGCATTAAAGCCATACTTGCCAGTGTTGTCGAATCCCTGATCGTTGAATCCGAACCCTGTATTGACAAAGCCATTGCCTCCGAGATTATCTCCCCCATTGACATCACCCAGCCCAGCATTATGGACAGCAGTTTCATTTCCAACTCCGACGTTACCATTCACAGCAGCGGTAGCGTTGTTGACGTTAGCGGCAGGTATATTGACCACGGGCGGAGCCACTGGCGTAGGAGTGCCATCTCCATGAGCAGTATCAACCCGGACAGACTGATGATCTTCGTTACCATGACCAGCGTTGCGAGCCAACAGAGGCTGGACCATGGCCTGCAAATTCTCTTGCCCTTTTGCTATAGCCTCCATGGTCTGCATGAAGAGGGCGAGCTTCTCGCGTACATCCTGCATCTCGTTCTGAATCTGGTCCATGACTTTCCGACAGTTGGATCGTGTAGAATAGCGGTGCAGATGTTGATCTGGAATCCTGTTAGGTACCTGATACAGAGCAGGAAATAAGACACCATTCAAAGATTACCTGTAATGCAATATGTATATGAATGCAATGCAATGTGTCTGTGCATTAGGGAAGTTCATTCCCCCAGTTCTAGTGCGAAGGTGCCGGTGCAGTGACGGTGCTGACCATAAGAATATCGAAGTTGAATCATAGAAAGCCTCGTATATAGCAGAGAGAATCAATAAGCCCAGGGTACAATATCACAGAGAGTACAAAGATGGCATGACCTCAACCAACAATCCTGGTGATGGTCAGCACTATGCAAATAAAGCATACAAATAATGGAATGATCAGATCCTCCCAAAAGTCTGGTACTCCTCTATCAACTTCTTGGTCTCCGGATGGCTTGGTCGATCAAGCAGCCCTTCAACAAGCTGGTTTCTCCTCTTAAGGACACGTCGTACGTCTTCAGCAGTCTCTTCCCACGTTGCCTCTCCGAAGCAATCTTCTAACTTTCGCTTCTGGGACACTGCTTCATCTCTGGATTTGATTGCCTTGTTCAGTGCATGCTGGACACTATACCGGTTCATCACTTCTTCTTCACACTTCTTGGTGCTAGACTTCAACTTCTCTTCGAGGTCGGAAATTTGCTGCTTCAGCTTATCTTCCCTCTTCTTGTTATTGGTGAGTGTGGCATTCCAAGTCTTATTGCAAGAAGATATCTCTCGGTGTGCTGCGTCGAGCGCCTTCTTTTTGGCTTCCAGCATGTCATGAGAACTTCTGAACTCTTGCCCCAGACGTTCACGCTTCTTCTTTTCCTCGGTCAACTCAGATCCTAACCTGTTTACCAGCTCAATCTGTTGTTGGAAAGCATATACGGCCTTGTTCTTCTCGCTGCGCGCCTGGGCTAACTCTTGCTCTAACCCTTCGTTAATCTTCATCAGGGCTTCTTTCTCCTTCACAACCTGTTCATATGCTTCTCTAGAAACAGTAGTCGGCTCTTCTACCGGAATAGGATCAAGAATTGGTGCATCTGGAAACGGCATCTTCAACTGACTAGCCCTTTCCTGAATCCAAACTCTATAAGATGCATAGGCCTGACAGTCATTCTTTCCCAACAACGGCTTCCCTTTGCGGTTAATACGCGTCCAAGCATGTCGCAACTTGGCTAATAACTCCCCCTTCACGTCACCGGTGAAGTACAGAGATTCCTGTACTTCTTCCTCTTGAGGTGGATTCTTCAGCGCATATCCGAACTGGCGAATGAATAGAGAAGGGTTGTAATTGATACACCCTTTTCTTCCTATCAATGGCACATTAGGGTACCCAGCACAGCTAAAGATGAGCTCAGATCCCAACAGGTCTCTATCAAACCACTCCATATCTTCCGACGATAGCCTCATCAAGCGTTCTGGCCAACCAACTGGAATTGTAGTCTCTGCAGCAAATCCTCTCTTAGGAAGGTGACTCTCAAACCACATACTCAATAAGGGTACACAAAGATGGACATTCTTCCCTCTTCCCTTCTCATTCTTGTAATGCAGTGAGTGGTAGAGGTCTCCGAGTAAGGTAGGTACAGGATTACCAGCGGCAAACAAGTAGAAAGCATCGAAGTCCACAAAATCCGGTATATTGGGGAACAGTACTATGCCATAAATGCACAAGGCCAACACAGCGTTGAAAGCAACCCAGCACCCACTCTTGGCATACTCTTGGGCTTTACCAACTAAGAACTGAAATGAGAAGCCTGGAACTCCACGGGAAACAGTAGTCACAAGTTCAGAAGCATCAACATGCAAGGCTTTTGCCAAATCCTCCGGCTTGGGTTTGGCATCATAATGAATGAATGGAACCTGGTTCTGCACAGGCAGCTCAACATACTCAGCGTATTCCTCCAGAGTTGGTCCCATAATAAAATCAGAGAACGTAAAACACCTCAAAGCAGGGTCATAGAATTGCATCAAAGCATACAACCCATCTAACTCTACCTCTGTAGGTTTGCACACCAATCTCAATAATCTACCATAGCTCATCCGGAAACTCCTACGAACACCCTCATCAGCAAGAGAGATCAACCCCAGTAAAGGAACAATATCAGGCGTAGGCAATTTGTAAGCAACCGTTCTCCTTAAGCTAGTCATGATCAAACACTCAGAAGTCTGGGCACTAGAACTAGGGAAATGCAAATGCACCTGCAGCACAGACACACGTTAGTGAAATGCAAATGATAATGGATATGCAGGGATGCAATGCAAATAACATTCAACAGGGGCCAAAGCTGCAACTGAATAGCCTGAACCCAATCAAGAAAGGTCTCAGATAGACCATCCAAAAGTCACCAAACCCTGGTCTCAGATAGACCTAAAATAGAACTCCAACACTGGTCTCCGACAGACCTCAAACCATAACTCACTGGTCTCTGATAGACCTCAAATCCCGTCCATAGTTGGTCTCTGACAGACCTCATAACTCATCTCCAACTGGTCTCTGACAGACCTCATAGCTCTCCCAATGGTCTCTGACAGACCTCAGAATAAATCTCCAAATGGTCTCTGGCAGACCTCATAACTCTCCATAAATAACCCGGATCTCTGATCAAGAAATAACCGGTAGTCTGGAGGTCTAGTTACCTGCATAGCCCTGGTTCCCCTCACAGGTGGGTGGCCCTATAACTGGCACAAGGTACGGCATCCTATGCGGTCGTTGGCGTCACAGACTTTCAGGGTTGATGATACGATTCCCAGAAGGAGTGGCATCATCAATTCCTGAAGAGGCCTCACTTAGCCAACTTCCAAATGATCGGTCCCCAGAGTCGACAATCCAACTAACCAGCAACCCACGCCAACCAAAGGAAGGGGCAGGAGGCCAACCAGAGGAACCTCGTCTGAGTGTAGATTTCATGGGACACCGAAGCAAGCAAAGCAAGCGGGCGCCCACTAATTTCTACTCTAATTCTAGGTGCACTCAAGCCCAGGTCCGGCTTATCTCTCAATATCAGAATACCCGTCACACCCCAAATACAGCAATAATAATCAATATATATAAAGCTGAAAATACAAGGTTAGAAATATACAATAACTCCATACAAAATCCTCGACGGGAAAACAAGCGTTAGGATTGACTCTCTCAAGGGACGTTGGATCCCAAATGCATAAGAACCATCGCAGTCCTTAGCAGCCAGGGGACGTTGGATCCCCAGCAGAGTCGCCAGCTGTCGCTACTGCGAAAATCGGCGCCGGCTGAACAGAAGAGTCGCCACCGTGCGTTATTTATCCCACGGGAGGGAAAGGAAACGCTCAGAGTAAACCTCGCACAACACGGGAAAGGTATGGTCGTCGCAACCAAAACCTGGATTCGGGAGTCGGTTACGCAAGGGGAAGGTATTAGCACCCCTCACGTCCGTCGTACTCGACGGGATCCACGCTTGTTTTCGGGTATGGATTGTTATTCTATCTACTCTAAAGGTCTGGGGTTAAAAAGAAAAATAAAATGAAAATAAAAATGACTCGGCAAAGTATCGCACTTTATGCCTACGTATTCCCGTCTGGAACGAGAAATCAGAGTCAACGTAGTTCGCCTACCTACGGGAAAGGAGGGGAAGGTTGCTCGCTAGGATATCGCATCCTATGCCTACGTACTTTCATACAGCATGAAAGATCAGAGCAAACGTAGTTCGGGCCACGTACGACACAAGTCTGTCTTGGTTGATTTTATTCCTTCTGAAAAAAGGTTTTCTTGATTAACAGTCCAAGCGGACGAAAATGACGTTTTGATGAGTTCACATTCTTTTACGGAAGAAGTGTCTTTTATTGTGTTTGAAATCTTTATGTGTTTTTCTGTTTGTTTTGAGAAAGAAAGAGACAGAACTCTAACCTACGGTTGCGAAGGGAAACAAACTAACCTAATGTTATCATGCATGGGTTAAGACCTAGTGTCTATCATGCTCCTCTCTTGCACAGAGAGAAACAGAGATCCTACGGGATAGGCAGAAACAGAAAACAATATCAGATATATACAGTAAAACAGTAAAATGCATGGATGCAACAATACAAGCGAGGCAAGGGAGTCCCACTCAACCTCGAACCTAGAAAACAATAGGCAAAAGTGAACAGGATTCACTTTCAACCCAACAGGGTAAACAGCAAACAATACAGTTCAGAAAACCAATCAATACATCAGAAATGAGATACAACAGCAAAAGAAACAGCATCAGCAGCTCTGAATCAACAACTGGCTTCAAGCAATCTCCAATCATTCACAGGCTTCAACAAGCATCAGTCTCCATCTTCATGGCCTTCAGGCAAGGGCTTTGATCATCAGTCTTCTATCTGCAATGACTTTTCTTCAAGCTCAAACCTCCAGGATGAGGGATCAGTCACAAGAGTGAATTGGGTGTTAAGCAATCAGTTGACTACCAAAGGTGGTGAACAAACTGCTTCTAACACAAAGAGACATTTTCTCTCAAGAGTTCTATCTCATAGACACTGTCACCAAGCCTTCCAAAGGAAGGGGGTGAGTGTCTTAGAGAGACTCTGAATCACAGAGAAGAATGGATGCAGACAAGGCAATCCATGTTTGAGAAACAAAATTTCTAATCTAGAGCTCTGCCTAGCTCCTAAACCCTAATCTCCTCAGCATCTGCCAGCAAGAAACTCCTCCTCAACTCTGACAGTTGATCTTCAATCTTTGAATCTCCAATAGCTTCATCTTCACAAATCTTCAGCTTCCCCAGGGCCCCAGACAAACCCAATACCCATACAAACAATCAATAAACCCCAGAGGGCACACCACACCAGACATCAGATATACAGACAGTAATAATAGCAGTAGGGGAATCCTAACTGTTCTCTAAGGGATCTAATAACTACCCATAGCCCCTATAGTCCCATAACTAATCTATTCAAACCCTAAGTCCTAAGGGAAATGAAATCAAACTCCTAAGTTGTCACCTAAACCCTAGTTTTGCTCATGATATTCAAGCATTTATTAATCACCTAAAATTAACCTCTAAAAATGGGAACTAAAATATTTCTACAAGCCTAATATCTCATCTAAACAATATGAAAAGAATGACCAAAAAATATCAAAGCATGTGAGAGAACAAAAATCATAAAAATGATGCATGAAATGAATTATTTAATGTGACATTTATTTAGAAAATATGTAAAAAAAATATGAAATAAAACTAAAAATGAAATTTTATTTTCCTATAATATTCTAGACATTTTAATGAAAACATGGTAAAAAGAATGGATTAAAAATGAATTTTTATGAATTATTTATGAATTTATGAAAATTGGTAAAATATTAATGGAATTAAGAAAATTAAAATTGAATTAAATGAGGGAGGGGGGTTGAAATAGAAACTTCGCCCAGTTATAAATCCAGAATGGGCCACATACGGGGGGTGCGAGTAGCGCTTCTGGCTAAGCCCAGCATCAAGTCAGAAACAATAAAAAAACTAAAAAACGAGCAGGGGGTGAAAATAGAAGGGATATTACGTTGAAAATGGTATTGGGCTCAACATTGGGGGTGGGAAAAGCAACACAAACTCAGGCCCGCCCGTTTCAATTAATGAAACGGCGCGTTTTGGCCTCACAGCTCCCTCCAAATTCTGAATTGAATCTCAGCCCTAGGATGGCCTCACAAGTCAAAGGTCTTGCTCAAAATGGAAGGCCACGATTATCTCTTCTCCAATGGATCTGAAACCTAGGGTTTCACCATGAATGCCCCATGCACGAGCTAAGCTTCACCTCCTCTGTTCTCCCTCTCCAATCCATGAAATGCCACGCCATAAAAATGAAAAACGCTCAGAATTCTTCCCTCTACCATCCTATGGTCTCATCTTGCCTTGAAACTCAACACATCAACAAACCCGCGCGCCATAAATTCTGGTCACCATGGCAATACACTGATATGCATCGTCACAATTCTCAATCAAACTTACCCTAACCTAACCTACAGCTAATGGTAATCAACCTGCGCTATCAAGCTACAATTATGATGCACTAACCTAGGAGATTCAAGCCCTAACAGTTTGTGGTACCTGCTAATCAACATCACCAAACCTCTCCAAATTCATCCTACTTGTTCTCCTAACCACCTACATTGCATCTAAACTAATAAAATCATGCCTAACTAACTGAATCAAGTAAATCGAATGAAAACTTACCTGGTGCAAGAACTTGAAAACAGCTATGGAGATTGAGGATCTGAGGCTTCTAGGCTTTGGATCTTGATCAATCCTTGATGTATGTGATTCTGTATGCAATTCCTTGTTGATTCTTGACTTGAATTATGCTGTCCACTTGAATTTGTAGTTTTGAGATTCTTGGAGAAAGTGCTTGAAAATGGATGATTCACCCTTGATCCTTGCTTCAATTCTGATCTATGATGAACATTGAATATGATTGGATTGATTTTGAGGAAGATTGATGAAGATTTTGGAGAATTGGAATGAAAACTCAATGAGAAAGCATGAGAAAAATTTGTGGAATTCTTGGTGCAAATGAGGCCAACCCTTGCCAAATTCTCCTTTCATGCTTATATAGACCCCAATGGTACATTCTAGATCCATCTTGCACATTCCCTTGTTTTCAAACTTTGATCCATTTTTGAAGTGTTTCTTTAATTACAAGTAACCAAAGATAACTCCATTTTTTCCTTCTAAACTCAAAAAAGTGTGTGAACCATTGTTCTTAGAATTGTTTTTCCATTCAAAATCATATATTGGAAGTCTCCATTTGGACTTGGAAATCTCCCAAACCATTTTTCAACTTGAAATTATTCACTTTATAAGCCTTTTTAGTTCATATTTTGACCAATCATGCAACTCCATGCTATGAGCTTCTCCAATAACTTGTGACCTTCTTTCTAGACTTAAAATCCCATTTGGAGCAAGTTTGATGTTGTAAGTTTTTCCATTTGAGGCCTCCTTGTATGAGTTTTGGGTATAGGTTAAAATGACCTGTAATTCACAAATGCCCAAAATACCCTTTGCTTGTCAAGACCATAAGTTGAGTTCTCCACATCATATGAAGGCATACCATACCATTCTAGAAAGCTAAGACAATGAGGAACAACTCTTATGTTGACCAAGAATTCATTTGAAATCTCCTTGAGGGGCAAAACTAGCTTGGAAGTCAAGTCACTTTCACAGACAAAAATTCAGACACCCCAGATGACCTGTAACTTGTAAGGACCATAACTTGAGTTCTATAAATCTCCTTGAGGTCTTCCACCACTCAAATTAAAGGTCTTGAGATCCTCTACAAGTTTCATGTTGGCCAAGAAGCCATTTGAAGCTAGCATTTTGACTTATCTTGCTTGGAAGTTTGACCTAAACTAGGGGATTTTACAGAGAAACCCTAATTTAGTAACTCCTCTTCTCCTTGATTTCTCTTGAATTCTCCTTGTCATATCTCCATATCCTTCTTTATATGTCCAATGATGAACCCCACATCTCTCCAATAGACTTGAATGCCCTTTAAATCAGTCAATTGACCTAGGGTTGACCTAGGGTTGACCCAGATGAAACCCTAGTTGACTGCCTTCAGCTATAGCTCTTGTGCTCTCATCAATGACTTGTCTCCTTCTCCAAATGACTTTATAAGTCTCTCAAGATGTCTAGATGCCCTCCATGTCTCCACTTCACAGCTCACAACCCTCTTGTTGATCCTCAGATATCCTCAGCTAGGAGATGGACTCAAGGCTTGATCTGCTGAACTCCTTGCTTTCAAATTCTTTCCTGATGACTTGAATATGACTGAATTGGGATAATAACCTCTTGATAGGCCTCTAGAGATGAAAATAATGATTGGTCCCCTGTTGAATGACTTGCTATGCTTATGCTATGCAGATGGTTAGTCTATGTACATGACTCTATATGCAAATGCTAATGATAATGAAACATAAATCCAAGGAATAAGGTTGAGCAAATTTTAGGGTGCAACACTATGGTACCCTTGGTTCACTTAGTTAATATCTGTCACTGCATCCTGACTTGAACTTAGAATCCCTTTAGCCAAAGACAAGTGTTGACACCATATTTTCTTAAGCTTTAATGTTTGCTTGAGGACAAGCAAAGGTTTAAGTGTGGGAGAATTTGATCACACTAAAATTCACCGTATTTCTGACTCCGATTTCGCATGCATTCTTAGCTTTTATTGTTGTTTTGCTTTGTTATTGCTTTGTTTTCTTATGTTTTCAGGTTTTTATAATAATCGGAGCTTGAATCGGGAAAAGGAGCGAAAAAGGAGTGAAAACGGACGAAAACCTAGAAATTCAGCATTTTGCACTTACGGCACCCACCGTGGCGGGCGCCATGGGGTTAGCCATGACGTGGCCACGTATCAAGACCACTCCTCAACCTCCAAGACCCACGATCCCCACTCCATCATCCCCTGTAGGGACCATGGCGGGCGCCATGACCTTGTGGCGGGCGCCACAAGGCAAAAATCCATAACCTCCACTTTTTAGTGGAGGGGCGTCCCGGTCATTTCGCGCTTTCAGTTTCTCCTATAAATAGGACCTTAGATTTTCGTTTTTCTTCATCCAGAATTAGAATTCTCTAGGCATATATCAGTTATAAAGCAGTTGCCATTCCACATCGGGGTGCCTCTGCAATCGAGTGATCGAGTCTGTAATCTGTCTGTGGTTCGAGTTTTGGAGCACTCTGGAGGAATTTAATCCTGCCGCCATTTTAATTCTAGTTAGTATTTTATTTTTCCGCATTGCTTTACTTTTATTTATTTTCTCGCACTTTACTTTGTTTATTTCCCGCACTCGCACATTTACTTTGTTTACTTCCCGCACTCGCACATTTACGTTGTTTACTTCCCGCACTCGCTTTAAATTACTCATATGAAAAACTATAAAAAGAATATTTACTTTATCATGTCTAACTAATCCCATAAAGGTTAGAATGTAAGGATCGTAATTAAACCAGTAATCAGTATAATTGTTCGTGGAAACACCTAAGGGCTATTTTATCTTTCAATTCAAGTAATTGTTTTTAACTATTTCAAAAACAGCCAAAAGCGCTTTGTATAGTTCATTAGGAGTTTTTAGATTAAAAAGAAAAGAGATTTTAAAACGATTTTCGGACGCGTTATGAGATTTAGAGTCTGGTTCATAAGAACCTCTTTTTGCTAAGAAGTCCAGGTTAAAATACTTTTCAACTTTGTTAAGAAACTATATTTCTTAAAAATAGGTTTACTACTCTAACGCAGTACACACCTTTTTATCCGTGACAATAGGAGGGGTTGATTAGAGAGTACAACTCGGTTCTGAATACGCGAAAGCGACAGTTTCTGTTAAATTAGTTCTTTTCAAAGGAGAAAACATTGCCCATAAGTAGTTCCATTAACAAGTACTGGATTATCATTGATTACGTGAATTACATTCGAGCCTGTCTTTTATTTATTATTTAAAATTATAATTTTATTTACCATTGCACCCTTACTAAAACCCTTAAAAATAGTTGCCTTAGATAAACACCATAACAACAGGTACGATAGATTGACACTTGGTCTCTGTGGATTCGATAATCTTTTATATTACTTTGACGTGATTCGTACACTTGCGAAAAACACGCATCATCTACCTTCCACTGGGGGTATCAAAATAGGAGGCTCCTGCAAATACTGCTTTATTTTGTCGAACGCCTTTTGACAATTTTCATTCCACGTTACAGCTTGATCTTTCTTCAACAGCTTGAATAATGGTTCACATGTGGCCGTTAGATGAGATATGAACCGAGCGATATAGTTCAACCTCCCTAAAAACCCGCGCACCTCTTTCTCTGTTTTAGGCGTCGACATTTCTTGAATCGCTTTTATTTTAGCAGGATCGACCTCTATTCCTCTTTCACTTACGATAAACCCCAGTAGCTTACCCGATCTCACCCCGAAGGTGCATTTGTTAGGGTTCAGTCTCAGCCTGAACTTCCTAAGCCTTTTAAATAACTTCAGCAGATTCACCAGATGCTCTTCCTCCGTCTGGGATTTGGCAATCATATCGTCAACATAAACTTCGATCTCTTTATGCATCATATCATGGAAAAGAGTCGTCATTGCACGCTGATACGTTGCCCCAACATTCTTCAGTCCAAAGGGCATCACTTTATAACAAAATGTTCCCCAAGCGTTATGAAAGTGGTCTTCTCCATGTCCTCTGGCGCCATTTTAATCTGATTATAGCCTGAGAAGCCATCCATGAAGAAGAATACGGAGTATTGAGCAGTATTATCAACTAGCACGTCGATATGAGGAAGTGGAAAATCATCCTTTGGGCTTGCTTTATTCAAGTCCCTATAATCCACGCACATCCGCACCTTGCCATCTTTCTTCGGCACTGGTACGATGTTAGCAACCCATGAGGGATATTTTGTCACAGCCAAAAAAACAGCATCCCACTGTTTTTGAACCTCCTCTTTGATCTTCACTGCCATATCTGGTCTAGTCCTGCGAAGCTTTTGTTGACCGGTGGGCATTCTTCTTTCAATGGCAGACGGTGCACTACCATGTCTGTATCGAGCCCTGGCATATCTTCATACGACCAAGCGAATACATCACTATACTCTCGGAGCATTTCAACCAGTCTTCGCTTGATATCGCTCTGCAGTGCGGCTCCGATACGAATATTCTTCTCAACCCCTTCCGACCCCAAGTTGATAATTTCGATGACCTCTTCGTGAGGCAGGATGACACGCTCTTCTTGTTTCACCAACCAAGACAGTTCTTTCGGAACGTCGCTATCTTCGACAGACCTCTTCTTCGGCCTGAAATACCGGGTGCTCAAAGTCGGGACGAGTCATAGGTGGTTCAAGAATGTCATCTGAAAATGTTATCCTGCAAAAGGAATGGTTAAATGCTTCAAAAAGCGTATAAAGCGAATAACCACGTTGCAATTTTATTGAAAATACAAAACAAGAACAACAGAGATTAACAATATTTGCACATGAGGGAAACGCCTTTTATTTAATGATAAACACGCAATGTTCATAACAGCACAGCCCTAAGCAAATCATGATGCCCCGGGCAAGACATCAGATTGTTCAACAATTAATAAAACAAAGCATTACTGTTTAAGAGTCACAGGAACAAGCTCCTGAATGGACCAGTTGCATAGTCCTTGTCCTGGCATGCTTGGCTGAATCCAGGCATCCATATCGCAGTCGCTGTCTCCTTCGTCAGACTCCGAAGCAGCATTGATGGTCTCGTGACATACTCCACTGGCAGAGATGGTTATTGGCCCCCTGAAACGGGGTGTCCCCACGGCAGGTGTTGATGACGACGGTTGGTATCCCAGCCCGAACCTGTCCATCTTCACAGGAATATCCAGCACTTTGCCCCAGCCCTTTGCTTCTCCTGCCTCCACCAGAGCTTGGGCTTCTTTATACGACGAGACGGCTATCTCCGACACTTTGCTCGGCCCGGGACCTTTGTCCTTGATACGCAACCCTTCAAATGCCTGGAAGGGTGTTTCGTGGATCTCTCCATCGACCTCTACATACTTAAATGACGACAGATGGCTGACCAGGATGTCTTCTTCTCCGCATACGGTGACTACGCTGTCTCCAACCATATATTTCAACTTCTGATGCAGGGTAGACGTGACTGCCCCAGCCCCATGAATCCAGGGTCGTCCGAGCAGGCAACTATATGCCGGCTGGATGTCCATGATATAAAACTCAGTTGCAAACACCTCCGGCCCCACCTGTAGAGGCAATGTTATCGATCCAAAGACTGTTCTTCGCGTGCCATCAAAGGCTCTAACTACCAAGTCACTGGGCGTGCACAGGATTCCTCTGACATCCAGCTTCATCATCGCTTTCTTGGGCAGCACATTTAAGGACGAGCCGGTATCAACTAATACGTGCGCCATTACTGATCCTCTACACTCGACAGATATGTGCAGCGCCATATTATGATCTCTCCCTTTCGGGGTCAAGTCGAAGTCGGTAAAGCCCAAGCTGTGGCCTGCATTTACATGTGCCAACACTCCTTCCAGCTGATTCACGGAGACGTCTTGGGGTACGAAGGAGGTATCCAGGACTTTCAGCAAAGCATTTCTGTGAGCTTCAGAGCACAATAGCAATGACAAGATAGATATCTTGGACGGCGTCTGTTGCAGATGCTCCACAATCTTATAATACACTTTTTCGAATCAAGCGCATGAACTCTTCTACATCTTTCGATGCCGCTTCTTTGCCGCTTGCTTGCACCGGGACATTCTCAATCATTTTTCCTTTTCCTTTTTCCAGTCTTTCGGCCTCTACCTCAGGCGACATGAAGATCCTACCACTCCTTGTCATACCTCCTGAACCAACAATGTTCTCTACAGTCTCGGCTGGTTGCTTATTAACATCAATCTTTATTCAGTCACAATACACTTCCAACCCATATGACCATGGGACTGCTTTTGTGCTCTCGTACGGGATTGGTTCGGCCTTAGTTATGGTGATCGGCGGTCGCTGAGCCGGTGCTGTTATAGTGATTGTCTTTCAAGGAATCGTTACAGTGGCCACATCACTCTGATTATCTGCTACTGCCCCTGCGGGCTCTTCGATTGCTGCTCGGTCAAACTGCAACGTGTTGTCATCAATTAAAGCCTGAATGCCTTTCTTCAAATCATCGCACCCCCTAGCCAGGGTCCAACATTCTAAGCAATACTCGTCACATCCTGGAAAAACACCCCCTTGCAACAATCTGCTTTTTATCTCTCTCAGCGGCGTCTTTAAATCATCGACATTCATAATCAGATTCAACCCTTCCTCAGTCAGAATGGCGTTTGCCCCATGATTAGGCATGGGCTTCTGCACTATATTCGGACCTGCCGTTCCGAAATTGATAGCTTTATTGTCCAATAAATCCTGCACAACATGCTTAAAAGCATGGCAACCCTCTACATCGTGGCCCGGAGCCCCAGAATGAAACTCACAGTGCCTGCTTGCATCATAACCATACGGAGGAGTTCCCGTTATCGGTGCCAGAGTTCTCTTCTCTACCAAATTCAGACCCAACAGCGTCTGCAACAAATCCGTATAGGTTGAGGGCGGCTTCTCAAACACTCTTCTTGGTTCACCACCCTGGAATCTTCGCTGAGCCTGCTGTGCCCCCTGTTGTGGCTGCTGCTGCTGCTGTTGTTGTTGTTGCACTGGCTGCTGCTGAAACGGTTGTTGATGTTGAAATGGTTGTTGCTGATATGGGATAGTGACACTCGCCACCTGCTGCGGCTGATGATATTGGTTCCGACCTCTGCCTCGGCCTCTGCCTCGGCCCCCAAACACTGCGCTTGCCTCGCCCTGACGGCGGCCACCAAAAGCCTTCCTATTACTGCCAGATGCAGTTGATTCCTCAGCTTGGAATTTTCCCTGCTTAATGTTACGTTCAATCTTTTCTCCCATCAGAATTAAGTCTGAGAAACTGGCCAGAGATGTATGAAACAATTTGTCATGAAACATGCCTGTGAATGTGCTGACGAACATGTCATTCATTTCCTTGTCTTCTAAAGGAGGACGGACCCTAGCAGCCATGTCGTGCCATCTTTGCGCGTACTCTTTAAAGCTCTCATCCTTCTTCTGAGATAGCCCTTACAATTGGACCCGATTGGGCGCCAAGTCGCTGTTATACTTATAGTAAGCTACAAATGCCTCTGCCAGCTGCTTCCATGTCTTTATATTAGTTGGCTCCAACCCCATATACCATTCTAGGGAAGGGCCTGATAGACTATCTTGAAAGAAATGCATTAGCATTCTCTCATCAGTTGAGTACGCAGACATTTTTTGATAATAAGCCCGCACGTGCACTTTCGGACATGTGTCCCCTTTATACTTGTCAAACGTAGGAGCTTTGAATTTGATTGGCACCCTCAAGCCAGGTACCAGGCCCATTGTTTACATGTCTAATCCCACAGCACTTTGGTTCAGGACCCCCCTCATCTGCTCTTCTAGCATTCTGATCTTCTGGGAGTCGTCCATCGGCCCTTCGAAACCTCCGCCGGAGAAAGCGTCCTCCTGCTGATCTTCTTGCCACATACCATTCCCAGCTCCATACCCATCATATCCATTATTGCGGCCAGCTCTGATCTGATTCATCACTTGGCCTCGCCCTCTGTTGCCGTATCCCTGAGCAACTCCAGCAGGTCCAAAAGCCATTAACCCAGCGCCGTTTCCATTTCCGAAACCTCCGTAACCCTGATTGGCCACACCATAACCATCTTGCCCAAAGCCTTGAGCATTGAAACCATATTTCCCCGCGTTATCGAATCCCTGATCGTTGAACCCGAATCCAGCATTGCCGAAGCCGTTGCCTCCCATATTATCACCCAAGTTGACATCACCAAGCCCAACGTTATGGACAGCAGTCTCGTTCCCAATTCCGACGTTACCGTTCCCAGCAGCGGTAGCGTTGTTGACATTAGCGGCCAGTATATTGACTACAGGTGGAGCCACTGGCGTGGGAGTGCCATCTCCATGAACAGTGTCGACTCGCACCGACTGATGATCCTCATTACCGTGACTAGCATTTCTGACCAACAGAGGCTGCACCATGGCTTGCAGATTCTCCTGACCTTTTGCAATAGCTTCCATGGTCTGCATAAAGAGAGCTAGCTTCTCGCGCACATCTTGCATCTCGTTCTGCATTTGATCCATGATTCTTCGACAATTGGTGCGAGTGGAATATCTGTGCGGGCGTTGATCTGCAATCCTGAAAATACCTGCTTCAAAACAGGAAATAAGATACCATCCAATGATTACCTGTAATGCAATATGAATATGAATGCAATGCAATGTGTGTCTGTGCATTAGGGAATAGCATTCCCCGATTCTAGTGTGAAGGTGCCAGTGCTAGCAATACAAAGATCGGAGTTGAATCATAGAAAGCCTCATATATTGCGGAGAAACCAATAAGCCAAGAATACAATGTCACTGAGTACAAAGAAAGGCATGACCTCAACCAACAATCCTGGTGATGGTCAGCACTATGCAAATAAAGCATACAAGCTAATACATGAAAGGATCAAACACTCCCATAAGTCTGGTACTCTTCTATCAACTTCTTGGTCTCCGGATGACTTGGTCGGGTAAGCAGCCCTTCAACAAGTTGGTTTCTTTTCTTAAGAACACGTCGCATGTCTTCAGCAGTTTCCTCCCATGCCCCTTCTCCGAAGCGATCCTCTAGTTTACACTTCTGAGATACAACTTCATCTCTGCCTTTGATGGCCTTGTTCAGTGCATTCTGGAGACTATACCGGGTCATCACTTCTTCTTCACACTCCTTGATGCTAGACTTCAACTGCTCTTCGAGATCGGAAATTTGCTGCTTCAACTTATCCTCCCTCTTCTTATTGTTGGTCAGTGTAGCATTCCAAGTCTTATTGCAAGAAGAGATCTCTCGGTGTGCTGCGTCGAGTGCCTTCTTTTTGGATTCCAGCATGTCATGGGAGCTTCTGAACTCTTGCCCCAGACGTACGCGCTTCTTCCTCTCTTCAGTCAACTCAGCCCCTAGTCTGTTTACTAGCTCGATCTGCTGTTGGAAAGCATGCACGGCCTTGTTTTTCTCACTACGTACCTGGGCTAGCTCCTGCTCTAACCCTTCGTTGATCTTCATCAAGGCTTCTTTTTCTTTCACAACTTGCTCGTAGGCCTCCCTAGAAACAGTAGTGGGCTCTGCTACCGGAATGGGAACAAGGATTGGTGCATCTGGAAATGGCATCCGCAACTGACTTGCTCTCTCCTGGATCCAAACTCTGTAAGGTGCATAGGCCTGACAGTCATTCTTCCCTAACAGCGGCTTCCCCCTTCGGTTAATACGCGTCCAGGCATGCTGCAGCTTGGCTAATAACCCCCCCTTCAAATCTCCGGTGGAGTACAGAGATTCTTGTACTTCCTCTTCTTTGGGTGGGTTCTTCAGCGCATATCCGAATTGGCGAATGAACAGAGAAGGGTTGTAATTGATACACCCTTTCCTCCCTATCAACGGAACATTGGGGTACCCAAAACAACTGAAGATAAGCTCAGATCCCAACAGATCTCTATCAAACCATTCGACGTCTTCGGAAGATAACCTCATCAGGCGCTCCGGCCAGCCAACTGGGACTGTAGTCTTTATGACAGATTTTCTCTTAGGAAGGTGGCTCTCAAACCACATACCCAACAATGGTACACAGAAATGAACATTCTTTCCTTTTCCCTTCTCATTCTTGTAATGCAGTGAGTGGTAGAAATCTCCGAGCAAGGTCGGTACAGGATTACCAGCGGCAAACAAGTAGAAGGCATCGAAGTCCACAAAATCCGGTACATTGGGAAACAATACTATGCCGTAAATGCACAGAGCCAGCACAGCATTGAAGGCAATCCAGCACCCGCTCTTAGCGTACTCCTGGGCTTTACCAATCAAGAACTGGAGCGAGAAGCCTGGAACTCCACGGGAAACAGTAGTCAACAGTTCAGAAGCATCCACATGCAAAGCTTTTGCCAAGTCCTCCGGCTTGGGCTTAGCGCCAGAACGAATGAATGGAACCTCGTTCTGCACGGGTAGCTCAGTAAACTCCACATACTCCTCAATGGTAGGCCCTAGAATAAAATCAGCAAACGTAAAACATCTCAATGCGGGATCATTGAATTGCATCAAGGCGTACAGCCCCTCTAGCTCCATCTCTGTGGGTTTGCGCACCAATCTCAATAGTCTTCCATAGCTCATTCTGAAGCTCCTACGAACATCCTCATCAGCCAGAGAGATCAACCCAAGCAGGGGAACAACATCAGGAGTAGGCAATTTGTAAGCAACTGTCCTTCTTAAGCTGGCCATGACCAATCACTCAGAAATCCGGACACTAGAGCTAGGGAAATGCAAATGCACCTGCAGCACAGGCACACGTTAGTGGGATGCAATGATGATGAGTATGCAAACAACGCAATGCAAGTGACATGCAACAGGGACCAAATGCCGTAGCTGAGTAGCCTGAACCATATCAGGAAGTCTCAGATAGACTCTCTAGAAGTTCTCAAACCCTGGTCTCAGATAGACCTAACACAAAGCTCCACCATCGGTCTCTGACAGACCTCAAACAAAAACTCCCACTGCTCTCTGGTAGACCTCAAATCATATCTCGAACTGGTCTCTAACAGACCTCAGAACTCTCCAAATGGTCTCTGGCAGACCTCCGAACTCTCCAACTGGTCTCTGACAGACCTCAGAACTCTCCATAAATACTCAAGATCTCTGATCAAGAAATAACCGGTATCTGAAGGTCTAGTTACCTGCATAACCCCAAACCCTCTCACAGGTGGATATCCTAGTAACTGACAAAGGTATGGCATCCTATGTGGTCGTCGGCGTCACAGACTTTCAAGGTTAATGATACGATTCCCAGAAGGAGTGGCATCATCAAATCCTGAAGAGGCCTCACTTAGCCAACTTCCAAATGATCGGTCCCCAGAGTCGACAATTCAACTAACCAGCAACCCACGCCAACCAAAGGAAGGGGCAGGAGGCCAACCAGAGGAACCTCGTCTGAGTGTAGATTTCGCGGGACACCAAGGCAAGCAAAGCAAGCGGGCGCCCACTAATCTCTACTCTAAGTCTAAGGTGCACTCAAGCCCAGGTCCGATTTCTCACTCAATATCAGAACACCCATCACAACCCCCAAATACAGCAATAATGACAATAATAATATGCTGAAAGTAAAGGTCAGAAATATAAATCCATACAAAATCCTCGACGGGAAAACAAGCGTTAGGATTGACTCTCTTAAGGGACGTTGGATCCCAAATGCATAAGAACTATCGCAGTCCTTAGCAGCCAGGGGACGTTGGGTCCCCAGCAGAGTCGCCAGTTGTCGCTACCGCGAAAATCGGCGCCGGCTGAACAGAAGAGTCGCCACCGTGCGTTATTTATCCCAACGGAGGGAAAGGAAACGCTCGAGGTAAACCTACCGCAAAACGGGGAAAGGAATGGTCATCGCAACCAAATCCTGGATTCGGGAGTCGGTTACGCAAGGGGAAGGTATTAGCACCCCTCACGTCCGTCGTACTCGACTGGATCCACGCTTGTTTTCTGGTACGGATTGTTATTCTGTCTACTCTACAGGTCTGGGGTTAAAAGAAAAGAAAATGACTCGGCAAAGTATCGCACTTTATGCCTACATATTCCCGTCTGGAATGAGAAATCAGAGTCAACGTAGTTCGCCTACCTATTGAAAAGGAGGGGAAGGTTGCTCGCTAGGATATCGCATCCTATGCCTACGTACTTTCATACAGCATGAAAGATCAGAGCAAACGTAGTTCGGGCCACGTACGACACAAGTCTGTTTTGATTGTTTTTATCTCCTTCTGAAAAAGGGTTTTTTCTGATTACTGGTCCAAGCGGACAAAAATGACGTTTTGATGAGTTCACATTCTTTTACGAAAGAAGTGTCTTTTATTGTGTTTGAAATATTTATTGTGTTTTTCTGTTTGTTTTGGGAAAGAAGAGACGGAACTCTAACCTATGGTTGCAAAGGGAATCAAACTAACCTAATGTGATCATGCATGGGTTAAGACCTAGTGTCTATCATGCTCCTCTCTTGCACAGAGAGAAACAGAGATCCTAAGGGAATAGACGGAAACAGAAACAATAGCAGGTATATATAGTAAAGCAAGAAAATGCATGGATGCAACAATACAAGCGAGGCAAGGGAGTCCCACTCAACCTCGAACCTAGAACACAATAGGCAAAAGTGAACAGGATTCACTTTCAACCCTACAGGGTAAACATCAAACAATACAATCCGGGAAATCAATCAATACATCAGAAATGAATAACAACTAAAATAAACAGCCACAACAGCTCTGCATCAACACCTATCTTCAAGTCATCTCCAATCAGCTACAAGCTCCAGGAAGCATCAATCTCCATCTCCACAGCCTTCAGGCAAGGTCTTTGTCATCAATCTTCAGTCTGCAATGGCTTTTCTTCAAGTCTCAAACCTCCAGGATGAGGGATCAATCACAAGAGTGAATTGGGTGTTAATCAATCAGTTGACTACCAAGGGTGGCAAACAAACTGCTACTAACACATAAGATAATTTCTCTCAAGAGTTCTATCCCTTAGACAGTAGCACCAAGCCTTCCAAAGGAAGGGGGTGAGTGTCTCAGAGAGACTCTGCATCACAGAGATAAATGGAAGCAGTCAAGACCTTCCATGTTTGAGAATCAAGTTGACTATTCTAGGGCTCTGCCTAACTCCTAGATCCTACCAACTTCAACAGCTGCCAGCACAGAATCTCCTCATAAACTCTGGAAGTTGGTCTTCATCCTCTGATCTTTCAATGGGCTTCATCTTCACAGGCTTCAGCTCAGACCCTGAGTCCCAAACAACCCAATACCCCACACACAGACAAAATGATAACCCTAAAGAGGGCACACCACACAGTCAAACAAATATGATCCATATACTAATAGCAGTAGGGGAATCCTAATAATTTCTAAGGGATATAATAACTACCCCTAACCCCTATAGTCCCATACCCCAAAAATTCAATCTCTAACTCTCTTAAGGGAAATGGACTTATTCACCTATATTGTCACCTAAACCCTAATTTTGGTCATGCTATTCACATCTAATCAAATCACCTAAAATTAATTTCTAAAATTGTGAATTAAATCCTATATACAAGATACATGTCTAACCTAATCAACCTAAAAAGAAGGGATTAAAAATGCTAAAGCATCTATTAGAACAAAAATCATCAAATTTAAGCATCAAACTAAACTTAACAAAATGCTATTTACAAGAAAAATGCATGAAAAATATTAAAACAAAATAAAATGTCAATTTCATTTTTTCATATTTTTCTAGACAGAATTATGGACCTATAGAAAAAAGAACCAATTAAAACTAAGCTATTTTCATTTTTTTATGATTTTTTAAAGATGACAAAAATATTAAAGGAATTAAAATCTCAAAATAGAAATAAAAGGGAAGGGGGGTGCTATCAGCATACACGCCTAGTTGAAACTCCGGGTGGGCCATGAACCAGGGGTACGGATATTAAAAGCAGTAGGCCCAACGCGCTCAGAAAATTGAATTAAAAAAACCAAAAGAAAATGATCAAATCCTCGGTGCAGAAAGTAATAATTTCACGTGCATTCCAATGGGCCTATCCAAAAGGGGGTGGGGATAGTGATCTGAGTCCAAGGCCCAGACTCGCGTTTAATGAAAACGCTGCGTTTCATTCGGTCAGCTCCCTCCAACTTTCAATTTGAATCTCAGCCATACGATGCAATGAAATTGTCAAATAATTGAGATGATCAGACGGTCATCCTTCATCGTCCCCAAACCAAAACCCTAACTTCAGAATTTCACTCCCCATGCAGCCATGCTCAGGTCCTTCATGCTCCTTCAATACACCATGAAATCAAGACCTATAAAGACCAAACTCACTCCATTTCTTACCCTCTACACGGCCATGCTCTTAGTTTTGACTGAAATCAATCCTATATTAAAACCCGATCGGTGGAAACCTTTGATTCATCAACTGTACACTGCAATGGAAGTTCACCAGACTTGCCAACTCTTGTACTAATGTATTCTCCATATTGCACTGATTACTCTGAGCTAATTCACCATGATTAACATCCCCTAGACTAAGGTTTCTTGATCATCAAAGTCTCAACACTCTGCCATCAAACTTCATAGAACTCTCTCTAAATTTCAGGAATCAATCCCCTATAGTCTCTAAGCATTTTGATCCTAACCACATGATCTAAAACTGAATAAATAAGGAGATTCGAAGAGAAATGCCTACCTTACAAGTGATGATGACTATGGTGGTTCCCCTTCAATTCAATCCTTGATGCTGGCTTCAAGTGATCTTCAATGGATGCTAGTCTTTCTATTTGCACTGGTTCTTGCTCAACCTTCTTGAATCACCCTAGCCATTCCTTCATGCAACTTGGAGTGAAGCTTTGGATCTCATGAACCAGCCACGAATTCCTCTCACTCTTGTTTGCCAATTGCTCTATGATGATGATGGAAGATGATGGAAACAAGAACTATGATGATTAATGAAGTTTTAATAGAGTTTGAGATCAAAATGCAACATGGATGAAGGAATTCAAACTATGGTATGAAAGCACAATCAATCACCAACCCCTGCACAAATGGTTTCACTTCATTATATAGATGATGACTAACAGCTTGAGAAGTTTCTAGAATGATCTTGGAGGATTCTAGAAAGTTGTGGAAATTCATGGAAATTCTCATTTGATGGTATTTTGCATTCTCATGATACCCCATGCTTGCACCTTTGTAAACTTGTGTTAAAATCTCCTTTCATGAGATATTGGAGTGATAAGAGAGCTTACATGCCTTTATTTTTGCTTTATGTTGAACTTCTCATGTGTATCTTATTATGCAAGTAACAAAATAACAAAGCAAGTCCAAAAATTAACCCTTAACTCAAAAAAGTGGCTGAACCAATGTCTTTAAAATGATGTTTGGAATCAATTTGGTATATTGGATGACCCATGTTGGATTTGTAGATCTCTCAAACCAATTTTTCATTTCAACTTTTTCAACTTATATGCCTTTTTTAGGTCATTTTTCACCAACTTTGGTCAAGTCTCATTCCATGCATTTAGAAACTTCCATGACTTCTTTTCTAGACTTAAAATGGAATTTTGAGCAACTTTGATGTTGTGAAGTGTTTCATTTGAAGCTTCCTTGTATGAGTTTTAGGCATAGGCTAAGAATGACCTGTAATCCTCAGATGACCAAAATACCCTTTGCTTGCCAAGACCATAAGTAGAGTTCCACAAATCATATGAAGGCATACTATACCATTCTAGAAATCTAAGACAATGAGGAACAATTCTTATGTTGACCAGAAATTCATTTGAAATTTCCTTGAGGGGTAAAAATAGCTTGGAAGTCAAGTCACTTTCACAGACAAAATCTCAGACACCTCAGATGACCTGTAACTTGCAAGGACCATAACTTGAGTTATATAAATCTACTTGATGTCTTCTACCACTCAAATTAAAGGTCTTGAGATCCTATACAAGTTTTATGTTGGCCAAGGATCCATTTGAAGCTTGCATTTTGACTTATCTTGCTTGGAAATTTGACCTAAACTAGGGGATTTTACACAGAAACCCTAATTTAGAAACTCCTCTTCTCCTTGATTTCTATTGAATTCTTCTTGGCATATCACCATATCCTCTTATACATGTCAAATGATGAACCCCACATCTCTCCAATAGACCTTAATGCCTTTTTAATCAGTCAATTGACCTAGAGTTGACCACAGATGAAACCCTAGTTGACTGTCTTCAACTGCAATTCTTGTGATCACACCAAGGACTTGTCTTCTTCTTCAAATGACTTTATAAGTCTCCCATGATGTCCATATACTCTCCATGCTCAGCCCACAGCTCACAATTTCTTCGTTGATCCTCAGATACCCTCAGATAGGAGATGGATGCACTTGCTTGATCCATTGACTTGATACCTTTCAAATTCTTTCTGATGACTTGAATAGGATTGAATTTGAATAATAACCTCTTGATAGGCTCATAGAGATGAGAATAATGATTGGTCCCCTGTTGGATGACTTGCTATGCTTATGCTATGCAGATGAGTAGATTATGTGCATGACCCTATATGCAAATGCTAATGATATTGAAACATAAACCAAGTGAATAAGGTTGAGCAAATTTTGGGGTGCAACAATATCATATTTAGCATTATAGTTCGTTTTGTTTTGTCCATATCATTGCATAGCACTGCGCCTAAAGGCAAAATTTTCGGTTATCTGTATTTAAATCCCTCCACCACGATTTCTCGAGTCTCCGTTGCTCGAATCACCCGGTGAAGTTATTTAAATAGGGGCAACTGTAATACCCCAAATTTTGCCCTAAGATTTGTCGTCGCATTTCATTGCATTTAATCAATTACTAACAAATTTGTGTAGTCGTTTGACTTTTTGCAGGTAAATATCATATGGCATGTATTTTTTTTCTAAAAAGTAAAAATGGCACAATTGGCAAGAGGACATGTGTATGGAGTTGTGAGTGTGAGAGGTTGAGAGTTCGAATCTCACCTTTGTCACTTTTTTTTGTTTTTTATTATTTTTACTCTAAATTTTTCTATCTTTCATTAAAAAATAACAAAAATAGTTTTTTATTATTATTTAATTATTATTTTCGTATTTTAATTAAATCATTTTTTAAAATATTATTTTTTTCACTTTTTTCTAAATTATTCATAAAAATATCCAAAAAATCATAAAATAAAAAATATTGAAAAAAATTTTGTTCTTTTTATAATATTTTTGATTTTAGGAATCAATAGGATTATTAGTTTTTATTTTAAGTTTATTTTAATTATTTTAAATTATTTAAATTTTTTTTCTTAACTAATTATTTAGTTTGGGCTTTAAAATGGGCTTTAGGGACATTATTGACAATTTGGTGTTAACCCTAATTTGTTCCCTATATATACATGTGTTGCCTTGTTGAAAAGGGGGGGGGGTCAGAAGGTTTTCTTCAGAAAAGAGGAGAGAGAAAGGGAGAAACAAAGGAGATCCCCAGAGAAAAAAGGCGGTCGTTCCCACAACTCGTCAGAAGGATTGGAGCTCTCCAGTGTTCCCTTATTCAAACCTTTTTCACATTTATCGAAGCAAACCTCCGCTTCGTAGGTTAAATTACTAAATCTTTTGCCTTTTCATGTTTATGTGCATATTTTGCCATGTTAATGTGTTTAGGTCCGTTAAATTACTAAACCTTTTGCTTTTTCATGTTTATGTGCATATTTTGCCATGTTAATCTCCATGTGTGTTTAGGTCCATAGATTTTAATATCAAAACCCTTTTTTAACAAAACCCTTTTTTAAAATCAAAACCCTTTTTTTTATTTATTATTAAAACCTTTTTTTAGTAAGACCTTTTTTAAAAACTGAAAAGCCTTTTTGTTCCGAAGAAAAAAAAACCTTTTTGTTCCCAGAAACCTTTTCCCAAAAAAACTGAAAAGCCTTTTTTTGTTCTAAAAAAAACTGAAAAGACTTTTCCCCAAAAACTTTTTTTTTATAATTTAAACTTAATTTTATTTATAATTTTAACTTAAATATTTTTTATTAAAAAATTAAAACTTTTTTTTATAATTAAAATATTAAAAAATTAAAACCTTTTCGTAAGGAACTCCTGATGTTTGATGTTTGTCGTGTCATTTTATGTACCCTTTTATTACTTTTCTTTCTTTTGGCATTTCATGTGCATGCTCGAGGTTGAGATGTGCTTGTGGTGGCCACAGCCCCACACTATTTTCCTCCCTCACTTCATTCTAAGTGTCATTACATATTTTCATATTCTTCATGTTTTCAGAAATGTTTCTTTGTTTCTTTATACCCTCTGCCTTTATTACTTTTCTTATTTCTGTACCTTAATTATTCCTCCATATAATGATTTGTCATATTTTCACATTTTTTTACAGTTTTATCCTTCCGAAGGATTAGGTCCAGCCTTTTGGCCGCCGAGTCAATAGCCTTACCCCTTTTATGGATCAAACCCTGTTTAGCCTAGGTGTCCCGCCGTGGGCAAAATTGCTTTTATCCTAGTGTTAGGCCAAAAGAGTCGTCGTACTCTGTTTTAAGGTTTTCCGCCGTGGAATCCCTAATTTAACCCTATTTTAATTTTAATTAACATTTTTTTAACATATACAAACCTTGGCCACAGTCAAGACGTTTCTAACCTCCCTTTTGAGGGGAACTACAATTACTCTGATTCCATTCCCGTAAGGATATGTAGGCACAAGACGCGACGTCTTGCCGAGTAAACTTAGAATTAACCCCTTAGGTCTTTTAAACCCTTAATCCTTTGTACATACCCATAAAGCAAAAAATGAAACAAATAAAAAATAAACAAAAGGTTCCCGTAGAGTACTACGGAAGTTTAGGGTGCTAATACCTTCCCTAAATTTAACCAACCCCCGAACCTTAGATCTCTCCCTTTTAGGTTTTTCCTTTCTTTAACCTTTCCTTCGGATAAATCAAAGACCGGTTGTAAATGAATTAAGATTCAAGTTAATCAATAGCTTGACATCCAAATTTCACCGCAACACTGTTCAAAGAAGAAAGACTGTATGGTCTATTTCCCTTGCCTTATCACTTTGCTCTGTAAACATCAAGGTGTGCCTGAGAAGGCCATGAATGAAATATGCTAGCCTCAAGATGCTTTTGACAAAGCAACAATATAGACTCTGATGAAGCCAAAGGCTAAGAAGAGATTTTCTGAGGTAGGACAAAGAAAGGCTGCTAGAGAGACCATTTTTGAAACTAACAGTGTGTTGTGGAGCATTTTGTTGCAAATGCAGAAAGATCAAAGGGACTTCTTTAAGTTCTAGAAGGAACAATTCGAGTGGCTAGAAAGGGCGTGTGCTATTCAAAACCCTTCAAAGATGCTGAACCCTCCAACATTTCCAAAGCATATTCTAGGAAAGCTGGAAAAAGGGAAAGAGGAACCTGAGCCCGTAGTTGCTGAGAAAAAGTCTGACAAGAAGAGGGAAGCAAAGAAGAAAAGGAAGGAAAATAAGAAGAGTGGGAAAAAGAGTGTTGACTTGGAAGTTCCTGAGGTAAGCAAGGTTGTACCTGCGAACAACAAGCCAAGTTTGCCCAGAAAAAAAAGGCAGAGAAAAGAGAAGAAACTGAAGAAGGAATCACTAGTTGTTATCCCATCAGTTGACAATTCAGTAAAGGACTTTGAGTTGAATGAAAATGATCCTGAAAATGAAGGAGAAGATATCACTTTGAAAGACATGATGTATGAGGTTGATAAAGACAATAGAGAAATGTAAGCCACACCTAAGAAGGAGGCTGATACCGAGGATAATATGAAGGAAAAACTTACTGAGGAAGAAGAAGTTTTTGAAGAAGAAGAAAAAGTGATGGAAGATAATGAGAGAGTTGAAGACATGGAAGCTTTTGAAGGGGAAGGCATATCCAAGTACTATTCAAGTACGGAAGAGTCTACCCTAGGGTCTTACAAACTAGAGCCTAAGGATAATGTTGAAGGTAAAAAGGCTAAAGAAGAGGCTGACAAGGAAACAAGCGAAGGCGAGACTCCAACTGCCACTCTTATAACCTCCTTAGAGCTGACTCCTGTTAAAGAAACTCATGTCAAGGAAACTCTTGTGAAAGCAACCCCAAAGAAGAGACCTCAGAAAAAGGCCCCTATTAAAAAGAATCCAAACAAGAAAGGAGCTAGCAAGGTAGGTGTTGTAAAGGATGTAGAGGCGGAGGCAGTCAGGACTGATGTCATCCTCGAAGCTGAGAAAGATGCATACCATCCCAAGCTAGCTAAAGACAAGGGTGCAACAAAGAAGGAGGCCAGAAATAAAAAGGCGGAGGACGTAGCTACTCGCAAGAGCAACAGGCTTCGTGCCTAAGTGGTATCATCTGAAGGCGAGTGCAGGCTTTCCCCTGCTCATCAAAATGACATTAAGGACTTTTTCCTTACTTTAAGTTTGGGGGAGAGGTGGCTTGTCCTTGTCCTTATGTCGTACCTCAAAAAATGCGATCCTCACGATGGACGCAGAAAAATGTTCGAACAGATTCGCCACTGAAATTTATTCATTCCAAGGAAGGAATAGAAAAATATCGATAATACCTTTAATAGATCGCAACCAAATTCTAAGTTCAAGAGTAGGTTACACAAGACAGAAGGTATTAACATCCTCTACGTCCGTTGTACTCAAGGATAACCTCTTGATTCGATTCATGAAAAAAGTTAGCAACATTTGTTTGTTATCTTCTAAACATTCGCTTTTAAGGAGAAGATGGATGGTTTTAGGATAGGGTGCTCGCCAAGGATTGGGGTTCTTATGCCTATGTACTCCCTCGTGCAATGGGAAAGTCATAGCATCGTAGTTTGTGGGACTATGGGTAAAGGTTGGGGTAAAAGAAGAAAAAGTTAGCTCACTAGGATCTCACAATCCTATGCCTACGTACCCTCACAGTGCAATGAGGAAGTCAGAGCAATCATAGTTTGGAAGACTACGATTGAAAGTTTGGGATAAAAAGAAAAAGGTAGCTCACTAGGATCTCACAATTCTATGCCTACGTACCCTCATAGTGCAATGAGGAAGTTAGAGCAATTGTAGTTCGAAAGACTACGATGCTATAACTTTCCCATTGCATGAGGGAGTATGTAGGTACAAGGGTCCAATCCTTGGCGAATACCCTAATAAAAACCACCCATTTTCCCCTTAGAAGTGAATCCCTTAGAAGATAACAAACAAACCTAACTAACTTTTCTCTCGAATCAAATCAAGAGGTTCCTGTTGAGTACAATAGACATAGAGGGTGCTAATACCCTCCCTCTTACGTAACCGATTCCCAAACCTAGAATTTGGTCGCGATGACCATTTTCTTATCCTTTAAAGGTTTTATCGATATTTTCTTATTCCTTCCTTGGAATGAATAAAGTTCAGTGACGACTATGTTCGAACGTTTTTTCTGCATCCATCACGAGGATTATATTTTTTGAGGTACGACAAATGGCGGATTTGTTGGGGAATTGCATTGCCCTATGCTAGAGAGAGTCAAGCCTAACTTAACTCGATTCGTGAGTGTTAGATCCGCTTGTTTGTTTATCTTCTCCTATTTGTTTGCTTGTTTGATTATTTGCGATCTACTTGTTTGCTTATCTTTATTGTATCCTATTATTATATCTTGTGACACTATTGGGGTTCTTTGATTATTGGTGCTTTATGACATGGTTCTATACCCGAGTCCAAGAAAAAGATAGGATTAGGATGATGGTTGTGTAGTTGAGTCCCACGAGGAGCCTTTCTCGTTGGGAGGATATGAAAACGCGGCTTAGAGTTGATTCCCTTGGGGATGTTATTGTCATGGTGAGCCTTTGCCATGGAAATGATGTTTTCAGGCCTAAATCTATAACTCTAAGGACCTTTTAACCCCTTTTATTCATGGTGGTTGGTAGTGTTAACTCCTCTTGGGTTGACACAAACGCCCCGATTAGATAAGATCCCTTGAATGTATAATTATTCTGACAATGATATTTTCAACCTCGATCTATGACTCTGAGATACCTTTTAGAAACCTTGGACTAGATGGTTGTGTGGTAGAGACTCATGAGGAGCCTTTCTCGTGGGACGATGCGAAAACCTCACCCAGAAGAGATCATTTCGAGGGTATTATTGTTGAATGATTCTTTGTCGTGGCAATAATATCTTTGAAAAGATCCATGGCTCTAGGTACTTACCCGTTTAGAGCCTACCTTTGGGGTTCCGATAATCAGAGATACTAGTTATTTACCTATTGTGCTGACTGACCTAAGAACGTGATGAACCAGCGATCCTGAGCATTGCATTGCATTCACGTGCCATTACATTTGAATTCATTATTATTGCATATCATTTTTAAAAACCAAGAAACTAATCCATAATTTATCCATAATCCGCAATTGATTTCCTGACACATGTATTCGACTTGAAGCAACTCTTGGAAGAATCACGAACTCAGAAGAGCAGAACCAGTTTTCGTCAAGAACAAATGTTGACTTGATGAAGAACAATGTGGACTAACTTAAGGAAGATATGGTGGCCCTGGAAAGGAGAGAGAACAACTTCCAACGGCCTATAGTCACTGAAAATGTCATTCCATATCAAGTGAACAATCTTGCTCAATATCAACCTATTTAGATCCCTGTTGAGGATCAGGTTATACAAGAACGTCACACTGTTCAAGATGAACATGCCTCCTCTCATGATGTTGTTGAGTACCATAGCTTTGCGTTTACTACAAAAAATTCCCAAGGGACAAGCCTGGTGAGGAATACTGAACAACCTCAAGATGTTGAGATTATGGAAAGATGTTGTATGTTGGAAGATAAACTTGAAGCCATGAATGGGTGTAATGATTTTGATTTGAATGTTTTGAACATGTGTTTGGTACCTGGACTTGTAATACCTCCAAAGTTCAAAATGCCAAATTTTAAGAAGTACAAAAGAGATAGCTGTCCAAAGCAACATTTGGCGATGTTTTGTAGAAAGATGACCTCCCATGCTCACAACGACAAACTTATGATTCACTGTTCCTAAGATAGTCTGAGTGGAGCAACATTGAGTTGGTACATGTTGTCGCAACTGCGAAAAAGACCGGTGGAAACAAACAGAAGAGTCGCCACCGAACGTTATTTATCCCAAAGAGAGAGAAAGGAAACAATCGAATAAAACCTAAAAGAAAGGAGAAGACAAGTTCATCTCAACCAAATCTTGGATTCGGGAGTCGGTTACACAAGGTGAATGTATGAGCACCCCTCACGTCCGTTGTACTCAACGGGATCCACACTCGTCTAATCAAAGAGTGTTTTATTTAAAAGATACTGCTAAATAGGAAAGGGAAAAGAAAAGGAGACTCGATAGGACATTGTCTCCCTATGCCTACGTATTCCCTCGTGCAATGGGAAAGTCCTAGTCAACGTAGTTCCGAAAACTACGAGTGAAGGGGGGAAGGTTGCTCACCAAGACATCATCATCTTGTGGCTACGTATCCTCATCTGGTATGACAAATTTGAGCAAACATAGTTCGGGAAACTAGACCACTGGTTTGTTAAGTGTTTTTTATGAGCGACGTCAAGTTCCCATTCTAACAGTTAGGATCGATGCCTGTTTGCGATAGAACGGAATAATAACATACTCTTTTCCGAAAATGATTTTGAAGAACAATCCCGAAGGATAAAAAGGTTTGAATTTTGTTTAAGAGTTTTAGAGAAGTGAATTGGATTTTTTTTGAGATTCATGTTGCACTAAAGATTATGATATATGAGCAAATGCATTGCATATTGCCCAAGGGGAATACACTAAACACTCTAGACAAGTGAGGAGAAAACCCCCACTCATCATTTCCCATATGCTTAAGGCTCGTGGCACACAATGTTCATCGTTTTTTTTAAATGTCTTAGATTTGTTTGAGATGAGAAGAGAAAACTCAAAAGAAAACACTAAAGGGAAACTAAAAAACCTAATATTATCATGCAAAATGGTCTTAAGGTTAGGATGAAAGGGAAGTGTACCTAATCTTATCATACAAATTATGGACCTATAGTTGCCTACATTGTTATGTGCATTTGAGATTTTATTTGAGTTTATTTGAGCCTTTTTCTTATTTTTGAGGTAACTTGCAAGTCAAGTTACTTCTAAGGGTGGTTCATACATGCACTTGACCTAGTTTGATTGGGAAATGACTTCTATGGATCCCTTGAGCTCTCAAATATTCTTGATTCATATTGTCAACATGTTGAGCTTGTTGTTTATCAATTTATAGGTCATAAACTTGTTTGATACTTGTGTTTGAGTTGCATCCTCTTTAGGCTCTCCATTTGAAGTTCAAATGTTGAATGTGTTTAAGACTTTGGTCTTTCTCCATGCCTATTCTTGCATATGCTTTGATATGTTCTCTCTCTTGCTTTGTGCATTTTCTTCTTTCATCCCTATCTCTACCCAATGACCTTAGAATCCAATTTGAGATGGTTTGGTCCCTCCTTAAGAGGTATCTTGAACATATCATGAATGGTGAGTCTTTGAGGACTCTTTTGTGTGTTCTCTTACATGATCAATGTGGTACCTTTGGTTGAGTGCCCATATGAGTTCCTTGATGTTGTCACATTGCCTCCCATTCTCCCATTCAATCATGTCCTCTTCTCCTTCCTTTTTCATTTTCCTTAGGGCTTGTGATTGATGGTAATGGTTGAGGATTTATTCTCCCATTTCATCTCACTCTTGTTTTGTTCTTGTTTATGTGTGTGCATTCCTTTCTTTTCTTGAATTCTTTTTGCATCTTCTCATATGCATGCTTGAGTTTGAGATGTGCTTGTGGAGGCTACTGCCCCACACTTTGTTCCTCCCTCACTTTCATTCTAATTGTGCATTACATGTTTGCATACTTGCACTTTCTTCTTTCTTTTGCTTCCTTCTTCTTCTTCTTTGCCATGTTCCCTTAGGACCTCTAATCTCTCTTTTTCAAGATTGATTATGATATAACTTAGGCTTGAACCCATTCATGATAACATTAGGTAGCATTCCCTTTCATCCCAATCATAGGACCACTTTGTATGAGAACATTAGGTTGAGTCTTAGTCTCCCTTTAGAGTGTCTTTCTCTTCTCATCTTCAAACACTTTCAAAACACATAATAAAGGATAATGAATGTTGTACGCTACGAGCCTTAAGCATTTGGGGAATGATGATTGGGGGGCTTCTTCTCAATTGTCTAGAGTGTTTAGTGTACGTCCTTTGGACGATATGTGACACATTCGTCCCTAAGTCATAGTCTTTAGTGCAACATGAGTTACAAATCAAACTCAGTTCACTTCTTCTCTAAAAGACTTCAAAAACAAACTTCAAACCTTTTTATCCTTCAGGATCTTAATTTGGAAAACCTTTTTTCATAAGGAGAGTTTTGTTACTCTTGGTTCTATCGCAAATAGGTAACGCCTAAGTCTCCAATGGTCGAGCTGCATACACCTAACTGCTAGAACTAAGTTTTAACCCTACTTGGGTAAAAACATTTTGAACCAACCTGTGGTCTTGTTATCCTGAACTACGTTTGCTCTGATTTCTCGTACCAGATGAGGATATGTAGGCACAAGATGACGATGTCTTGGTGAGCAACCTTCCCTGCCTTCACCCGTAGTTTTCCGAACTACGTTGACTCTAACTTTCCCATTGCACGAGGGAGTATGTAGGCATAGAGCGGCGATGCTCTATCGAGTCTCTTTTATTTTCTTTTGTCCCTGAGCCGTAGCTTAGATAGTTTCAATCACCCTTTTAGATAGACAACAAAGCGTGGATCCCGTCGAGTACGATAGACGTGAGGGGTGCTAATACCTTCCCCTTGTGTAACAGACTCCCGAACCCAAGATTTGGTTGCGATGACTGATCTTATCCGGTTTTCGTTAGGTTTTCTATGATCTTTTCCTTTTCCTCTTTTGGGATAAATAACGAACGGTGACGACTCTTCTGTCTTTGCCGACCCTTTTTCGCAGTAGCGACACATGGCTTTATGGTCAGGTTTACCAAGAGGAAATGGGCCATGGAAGGCATGAAGATGCCCAAATACCCCAAATAGGATCAACGTTTGCTTCTTCCACGCTGCAATAACAATTTTATTAGAGGAAGTTGGGTTTAGAAGAGGTTTGTGGTCTTCAACTGCTGACAAAACAAAAGCTATAGGGTTGTTGTCGGTGGTTTGGGGAGTTTGGTAGGAAGAAGCCATGGAAACTTTGTGAAGTTTGCTAAGAATGTATTATAAAAATCAGAGGAGGTACAAAAATGCTAGGTTGAAGTGAAATTTTTCGCGTGAGGACTTATGGGGGTATTTATATAAAGCATCAATGTAGAAGGTGAAAAGAGGAGTCTTTTCGAAACCCACTCGTGGGGGAAGTAATGATGAGAAGTTGGTAATGATGTAGGGAAGTGGAAAAAGGTGATGAAAATCCTTGGAAGTTGGTAATGATGTACTGACACGTGGGCATGTCGACAACTAAGCCATGATGACAAAAAATCAAACCTCGAAAGACACCAAGCATCTCAGTCAATAGAAGTCTACGTCGAAGCTTGAGTCTTGGTGGGGCATTTTGTTGGCTGAAATTTAGCCAACTGAACTCGACAAGAGTAAAAGAGTCGACTCATCACATGCATAGAAAATGGGTTGACAACACTGAAATACTATCAGTCTCACACTCAAATCGACGACGTAATTGAAGGGGTCGACGAGACCTGCATCGACCGACACAGTGAAGAAGCCAACCAAAGACCTCCTCGACAGAAGAAGTTAAGACGACTGGCGAGAAATCAATTTGAAACAAGAACGTTGGAGCAGTTCCAAAAACGTGGGGTGCCACATGGCATATCCTGAAGCCCCTTGGCAGTTGCCTTATATGCCTATATAAAGATAGACTTTAGAAGAAGAGAGGGGCATCTTTTGTTAGTATTGGAAGAAAAACACTCTGAGTACCGCGCTATAGAGAAAAGGGTTCATTTTGTCACTCCAAATGTACGAATACGTCCAAACACTTAATTTCTTGTACTTTGCCATTTTATTTTAAGTCTTTACTTCAATTTATTGTAAGTTTATTCTAAGTTTACCCAGTACGTTGGACATTTAGGCCTCATTGTCAGAATACACACCAAAATCTTGTTCCTTTTCCATTGTTCAGTCTTTGATATTTCAGATTAATCAGAATGCAAAGTCACAAATCATACATCCATCAAAGTTCACCATTTTCCATACAAATAAAACGTCGAAAACAGAACCGTCCTGGGACTAGTTTGGCCGGTCTCGCAAGCAAATCCGCGCAGGAAGGCCAGAGGTTGCTCGCGCGAAAATCACGTGCGAACATACCCGCAAGGGGTTACTATCCGAGGATCTATTTCACCCCTAAAAATAACTCCCACAAATCAAATGTGACATCTTGCCTCAAATGGCGAAAATTAATCTTTTCAAAAGGATATGTTACGTCTGTTCTATCGCAAACATGTAACGCCTAAGACTCCACAAGCGAGCAATAATACACCTAACTGCTAGAATGCGTGTGATAGCATCATCCACCAAAAACACCAGTTAATCGTAGGCCAAACTACGACTGCTATGATTCTTTAGTTCTTTAAGTAAAGATACGTAGGCACAAGGGCCATAATCCTTGTCGAGCATATTCCCCTCTTTTATCCGTAGTTTCCCGAACTACATTGACTCTAATTTTCTCATATCTGTTGAGAATACGTAGGCCTAGGACCGCGAAGTCCTACCGAGTCTATTCTCCCCCCTTCTTGTGTCTCTTTTCCCCGTTTACAAACCTTTATCTTTCCCCATAGAACACTTTTTATAGTAATAATCTTTAGCAAATACCTTCACACGTAGACAAACAAATGGTTTCCATCGAGTAAGATGGATGCGAGGGGTGCTAATACCTTCCCTTTGCATAACCGGCTTCCGAACCCATTCTTTTGGTCGCGAGACCATCTTTATCCGTTTCTTCCTTAGGGTTTTCTCGACGTTTTCCCTTCCCCTCATGGGATAAATAATGTTCGGTGGCGACCTCTTCTGTCTTTATTTTCGCCTCTCCGTCGTTGCATTTTCGAGTAGCAACAGCTGGCGACTCTGCTGGGGAACCTAGAAAGCCAAACCTAGTTCGTTTGTCGCATGTTTGATTTATTTGCTTTTATTGTTTATTATGCTATGTTCCTTTTACCTATGGGTTTATTGGGGTGGTTTGTAAGGATACAAGCTTTCTATCCGAGCTTTCTAGTATACACTAAGTTAAGAGGCGAACTCATTTCTGATTTGCGAGACTTAGGACTCGTTGAGTTGGTTTGAATTCCACCGCTCAGGTGAGGCCCCTTTGGGATGATTATGTCTTACGAGTAGGCGTAACAACGTCTTTATTTCTGAATTGGGAGTCCGTGACTCTAAGAACCTTTTGTAGAACCTTATTTTGAAGGTTACTAAGACATAACTCTATGTTCATCCTTTGAAGGGATTGTCGTCTTACGAATCGTTGTTATGATGGAAAACTTTTGAGGGTTAGGGCATGGGACTTTGTTTAAAGCCTTTGGAATGCCCTCTTATAAAGCAATAGATTGCCCACCCAAGGTGAGAGATATCTCGTTGTGTTTTTCTTTCAGGATCTATGACCTTGATCCCATTTCTGTTGCACTCATATCATTGCATTTTGTATAAGCATCTCTGCATCATTTTACATTTTCTTTTCTAACCAAGATACCAAGAGCTTACCGATCTCTATTTGCAACCCGCAGTTGATTTCTCGACACTCTCATTCAGCTTGTGAGAGTCGTGAAGCGTTTGAAGCAAGAGGAACATAGACGCCTTGAAAAGCTAATCAGACGAAGTAAGATGAGGTAGCTATGTCAGAGAACAACCGCCAGAATGGTGATTCCCCGCTAGGATTTACTGTGATGACTAATCCACTGTATAATCTTCCGTCGGATGACCATCCTCCGCAAGTAAACATTCCTACTCAACCCTAGAGGGTGTCATTGGTTGGTCCCATGAAAGAAAAGCTTCGTGCCATTGAGGAGAAACTTCAAGCTATGAAAGTGCACGATACGCCCAGTCTCAATGCTGCTGATATGTGTCTAGTGCCAGACTTGGTGATTCCTCCAAAATTTAAGATACCCAACTTTGAGAAGTACACAGGCTTTAGTTGCCCGAAGCGTCATTTGGTGATGTTCTGTCAAAAAATGACATCCTACATTCATGACGATAAGCTAATGATTCATTGTTTTCAAGACAGTTTGAGTGGGGCATCATTAAGTTGGTACATGGACTTAAAAAGAAGCCATGTTCAGTCATGGAGGGACTTAGCTAGCACTTTTGTAAAGCGTTACCAGTTCAATCTGGACACTCCTCCCAGACGCATGCAGTTGCAAGGCTTATCTCAAAATGGAAATGAATCTTTTAAAGAATATGCACAGCGGTGGAGAAAATTCGTAGCCAGAGTGAAACCACCACTCCTGGGCAGGGAACTGATTGTCATGTTCATAAACAGTTTGCATGGCTCTTATTTTGAAAGAATGGTTGGTTGTACGCCATCAAGCTTTTCTAACCTTGTGATTGTAGGAGAACACATTGAAAGCTACCTTAAGAGTGGACTTATCCAGGACACCTTAAGCAGCCAAGCCAGCGAGACTGAATCTCTCAGTGATTTCCAAGAGGAAGAGACGGATGAAACCAACACATTCATAGCAAACATTGAGTATTCTCATGGTGTACCAGCAAAACTCTACGATCCCTCATCTGCTCAACGTGCGTTATTTCCAGTGTCATGTTATCCTTATGGGAAACCAACCATGCCTAAAGCATCATCCCATAAACCATGGATTTATGCTCATTTGGATCAAGGAGCCCGTGGTCAAAGATATCAGTGCCAAGATCAGCCTAGGCCTAGCAACAACTTAGAAAGAAGGAATGCTCCTCTTCATCCAGTTCCTATGTTGTACAATCAACTTCTTCCACATCTGATACAAAGCTCATTGGTGGAGCGTAAAACTCTTAAGCTTGTGATAGAACCTTACCCTCTTGGGTACAATCCCCATGATCAGTGTGGATATCATGGAGGATCCATGGGGCACTCAATTGATAATTGCAAAGCCTTCCAAACCAAGGTATAACAGTTGATTGACAAAGGGTACATATCTATTCCAGAAGGAAGTTTGGTTGTCCATGTCAACCTCCCAGGTGTCTAAGCTCGAAGATTTCAAGAGTCATCTCCAAAAGCCAGTGGTCCAGACAGGCAGACGTCCTCAACATCGGCAGTCCTTGGGCATTTTTATCATTTGCATTTGTAGTTTTTTCCTGTTAATTGCTACTTGTTTTTAAACATTGTTGTTTTGAATGGTAATATTAATGAAGTGATTATGCATTTTCTGAATTAATCATGTCGCATTCGCTCATTTTTATTATTTATTTCAAAGCACAAACACATACACCTCTTGTCCACTCCATATTGTCACTATTGTTTTAGTAAAGATTGGAGGGAGGATGAAGAAAACTGAATGCTCATAATTGATGATCGTATGCTTTCGGATAAAATCTTGCTGATGATGTACATGCATTGTTTCAAATCCCTTAAGCACTGGAGAGATAAGGAGTTAGTCCCATCGTTAGCCATTTCGAGCCTAGAAGCAGAAGTTTTCTTCGGACTTTCAAACCCTCACATCTTAACTTGGGGCAGGGTAGTTGTCAGTTAATTTAACCAAGCGTTAGAAATTTATAGAGAAGTGTCCCCCATTCGAGGACCAATCACATCATATCTCATCAACCACAATGGTTATACCTCACCAATTAGGAGTGAGACAGCCACAACCCTTTTCGGAGAAGTTAAGACAGCCGGTGTCACACGATTTGTTAAAAAAAGAGAAAGAAAGCCCGCTAAGTTGAAAAACTTGAAATCAAGTAACTTAGGAAAAATTAGGGCATCCCACTAGACTTCAAAATAAAGAAGAAATAAAAAAATCAGTCCAGACGAAAATTAGGGAACAAAAGAATAAAAAGAAAGGATCACAAAAGAAAATCCTCGAACAAGAACAAAGTCGTGTGACTACAGAAACATAAGACAATAGGGGTAACTATCACTCTGAAAGCCTTGTGGATTCCTTAACCATTACTTCTACCATTCAACAAACATTTTGAAGGTGAGCGCTTATGCCAAGTTAACTGAATGTAGGATTGGAGATCGTCACAGAGAAAGGGTGGGTAATAATCAAACTTTGAGCCTTTTATCCTTTATTTCAATAACCGTAAACCAGGCCACGATTCAACCCTTAAAAGACCTAATTGATGCAGGATTTATTCTGAAGGCATACTACAACAAGGTTGTGTAAACTGACTCCTCACATATTTGCTACTCATCAGCATTAGTGTCATTACCTTGCTATATCTTTCACACCAATCAAGTTAGCACACCGTATAGACTAACGGTTCATTCGTCTCACTATCACGACACTTAATAAATAACATTTCTTTCAAAACTTTCATGAACTTCGCATTAAAATTACCATTCGTGAACAAACAATTTTAATTCCATGGTCAGTAGTTGGCATCGAGCAAATTCCAATAGGGAGCAATCAAACAGGACTAGATCATTCAACAGTCTGAATCAGAATCGAGTATACCATGTAGCCTTATGGATCTGGGGCATTGTCATCCCATAAATTTGGAATCAGTCAGTCTGAGGCCAATCCCCAAGAATCAGTTGATTATGGGGTAAATTATTCAAGAATCGGTTGATCAGAAGTGAATCATCACGAGACTCCACCAATCAGGAGCATGTCACCCAGAGTTTCTTTGATTTGAGGGCAGATTCTTTGGTATTCAATCAGGATAAGTTAAGTCGCTTCAACGCTCATTCATGGGCAAGCTACTTCAAGAGTACATTGAAGCCAATAACTACGATAGTTGGTTAACCAAAGATGAATCCTTTCATGGTACAAATCCTGGGGCAAGACATCTCGAGGTCGTCTCATGGCAAGCTACTTTCTTTTCAAGATGAACTTTCCCAAATATCATAATCGGGAAAGTTTGAGCTACGCTGGGGAAAGTTACTCAAGCAAGTTCATTTTCATCAGTAATTGTTCAGTTTAAGACGAGTTTCGGGGAATCGTGCCATCACCTCATCCAATAACCTTAACCTTCTTAAAAGGCCTTGATGCAAGAGCTTTCCTTCCGTTGTCAGGGAATCTTCATATCCTTGCATATTGTCATTGGATCTTCCCTAGTTCTTGCACCTCTGCACATCAGCATTTGCATTCGTTATGGAACATCATTGTCATCAAGCATTAGCATATGCAGGTCAAGGTCCAGGATCGATCTCGGATATTTCCTAGACGATCTTAAGCCCAATCAGGGGCATATTCTTCAAGATTGTGGGATTCCCCACGAAGTTGTCCAACCTTCAGTTAGGCAAATTCAAAAGCTTCTAAGAAATCATTAGCCCGTTCAGGGGAAGCCTTTGAAATACCTTGGATTTTCCCTCACAAAGTTCAAGGGCATCAAAACAAATTCCAGCCCAGTCAGGGGAATTTTTCTCCTAGACCGTGGGCGTTCCCCACAAAGTTATTTCATCCTTAGGGTTGAACAGTTGTCAAAGTTGTATCCAGCCCAATTAGGGGAGTTATATTTTTCAAAACCATGGGCATCATCCATGACGTTATCTCAACCTTGTGGTTGATAAGATTTCAAAAGCAAGATTCAGCCCAGTCAGGGGCATCGTCCATGTTTTGGGGGCATTGTGTAAGTGAATCGTAGAGTTTTTTTGACTGATTTCGTGTTCTGGTGCGTAGCAAAATTTTGTTGTCATCGTATTGTTTGCCTAGCAAAGAAAGATTCACATAGAGAACCATGTTGTTTCCATATTCTCCTAGCGAATAATCCTTCGCCAAGTAAAGAAACTCGTCCAAACTCGCCTAGTGAACATGCCAGCGAACGTAGCAGAGTTTTGCAAATGTTGATCGTGTGCAGCGATGCCTTGATGATTGATTCTGAGATTTTTGTGATGAGTTAACATGAGTATGACAATGAGGTTTATGTGATTAATAGGTGATAGTAGGAGGATTACCGCGAGTATAATTTGATGAATTAATATGAGATAATATGAGATAATATTATGAATTAATATGTAATAATATGTGTTGCACCCCAAAATTTGACCAACATTTATTCATTCATGGAGTATTTGAAAGTTGATACCTTCATCAAAAAGTTCAAGAGGTCCTCAGAGGAGTTGGTTGAAACCAGGGTTGTGTGCTTCACAGTTTGAAAGTTGTGGGTGCTCCTCAGATGATTCTGAGACTTTGAGAATGAACTTGATGTCTTGAGAAAGCTTATGAGATGCCTTGATAGCCTTCATGAAGCCCAGAGAAGTCATTATGTAAGAATTCAGAAGATTCAACCATGAATGGTAGAATTAGGGTTTTGACTGGGTCAACCCTAGATCAGCTGAAGATTTGGAGAAGGTTGAGACTTAATCCAAGGGCCATGAGATCATGGAATGATGCATAGAGATGTTATAAAGATGATTCCTAGACCAACTCATCATGATTGAGGGGTTTGATAAGTTTCAAGTTAGGGTCTCCAAGGATTGTTAGTGAAAAAAACCCTAATTTGATCCCTATCTTCCAGGCAGTTTTAGCTATAGATGTGATTAAGATCTCATCTTCCCCACAACATGAATGTTGTAGAGCTTGTTCTAAGCTTTAATTTGAGTGGTGGAAGTCCTTGATAGGAGTTACAGAGCTCAAGTTATGGTTTTGACAAATTACAGGTCAGCAGAGGTGTGTGAATCTGGGTCCTTGAAAGTCACCCAACTTCCAGACAACTTTTGCCCTAGTAGGTTGATTCCTATGGTTTCTTGGTCAACATGAATGTTGAAGAGGATGTTCTTAGCTTTAATTTGAGTGGTAGAAGTCCTTGATTGGATTTGTGGAACTCAACTTATGGTTTGAACAAGGCAGGGGTATTTTGGTCATTTGTCAGTTATAGGTCATTTTAGCCAATGCCTAAAACTCCTATTTCCAAGCCTCAAATGGAAAAACTCAAAACATGAAAGTTGCTCAAAATGTGATTTTAAGTCTAGAAAGAAGGTCACAAATTGTTGAAAAAGCTCATAGCACAAGATTCCATGATTGGTCAAAAATGAACTAAAAATGACTTATAACTTTGAAAAGTTGAAATTGAAAAGTGATTTGGGAGATCCACAAATCCAAAATAGGTCATCCAATATATCATTTTGATTGGAAAAAACATTTTGAGAAGATTGGTTTAAATAGAATTTTCATTTGAGGCTTAAAAAATGGACTTCCTTTGGAAATTTCTTACTTGCATAAGAAGGCAATGTTGAAAAACCCTACACAAGCAACAAATGCACTTGTTTTTCACCCATCCTCATTCAATAACTCACATAAGGACATTTTGAGACCAAATTACCATGCATGAAGCAAGGGATATGAGACTTTCAACTTCTCATTCAAGGAGAAATTCATGAAACTTCCACATCATTCTAGATGAATCTAGAGACTTCCATGGATTGTTATAAAAAGAGTGCATTATGGAGAGTCTATGGTTGGTGAAATTGGAGCCAAGTCAGAGGAGAGAGAGAAGTGCATAGCCATTGGAGAAGTTTCTTCAAGTTGAAGCAAGTCAAGAGATCTTTCACTTCAAGCCACCACCTTCACAACAAGTGCAGACAGAAGGTTCTTCACCATTGTAGGGTCTCATTGAAGCCATTTCAAGCCCTGCAAGCATCCCCTCGAGCCTCACCATTAACTTCTTGACAGGTTCTTCTTCACTCTCTATCTCTTAATTTAATGAGTCTCGATTAGTTTTATAGCCATAGAAAGATTGTGTTAGGGTAGAGGATTAATCCCTGAGAATTAGAGCAAGATTGGTGAGGTTGCATAACAGAACCATGATTCTTGGATCTTCAATAATTAGTTGTTTAATGAGTTTTAATCAGCAAGGATTAGTGTATAATGACCAGGATAGCTTGTAGAGTATCTGTAAGCCATTAAACTGAGATTTGAGGAAGGTTGGTATCAGTCGAGCATGGTGGTACCAAGGTGTTTAAGCTTTCTGTTAGGGCAATCTAGGGTGAGTTAAGGAAAACTGCACGTAGGGTTGTGTTCCCCTTGAGATTTAGAGCAACTTTCATTTTTATATCGTGGCAAGCCGTGGCGTGTAGAGGGAGTTAGAAGGGCTCGAAGTTGATGGCATGGAGGGAGAATTCTGAGAACCTAGGGTTTGCATTGGGGACGATGAAGGTGAGACGTTGGATTCGTTCCAGGGATTGACTCATTCTCCCCATCGTGTGGCTGTGAGCGCGTCTGAGAATTGGAGGGAGATTCAACTATATCCAAACGCAGCGTTTCATTAAAGGGCATTCTGGGCCCAGAACGCTACTTGCCCCCCCCTTTTTTGTGTAGCCCAATTAATTGAACTGGCGCGTTTACTTGTTGCACCCCCCACCCCTTTAATTCATTTTATTTCTTTAATTTTCTTTTTAATGTTTTCTGTTTTTGAATAATTCATTAAAAATAGATAAAAAATGATTTTTAATTTCTTCTTTTTTCTATGAGTAGATGAAAATGAGTAGAAAATTGTAAAAATAAAATTGAGATTTTATTTTTAGGTTTAATATTTTTAGTGGATTTTCCATTTAAATAGCCTTTTAATTGTTTCATTTTGATACTTGTTTTTGTAGGAATTGTTTTAGTACTTTCCATTAATCTTTTTTACCCATTCTTTTTGGTGCAATTAGATGATTAGTCATACTTCCCCATAGGATTTTTTCTAGATTTTTTAGAATTAATCTTGATTAGTTTAATTAGGGTTGACTTAGGATAGTCTGATTAGGGTTTAGAATTGTGCATAGGTGATGAATCATTTTCTTTGAGCAAGTTTTATCTTGATTTTTAGGTAGAAACCTTTATAGATATTATGAGTAGGTGTTGAGGACCCTTGTGAATATTTGTTAGAATTTTTCCCCATTAGTTTAGTATTTTTAGGTATTTTCTGAGAGTGCCTGATAATGTGATTTGTTCAGTGGGTTATCTGTTCATCTGTGGGGTTCTTTCTGAGGAATTTGATGAAGGGCTTGGGTTGCCTTGAGGATATTGATGGAGAGCATCATGAAGGGAAGCTTGTAGATCAAGATGCAGAGACCCAGAGCTTGGCTGATGCCCTGTTGGTGAGGTTTGAGAGCCTGAAGTTTGAAGGAAGTTCATGGTACTTTCCTGAGGAAGGCACTATGAATGACTTTCATCCTTCCTTCTCACCTCTTTCTTAAGTATCCAATGATGTTGGAGCCAACTTGTGGGTTTAATTTCTCCTGAGGAGGAATGTAAACTGATCACATGTTGTTGAGCCACATGGGATACAACTCCTAAGTGGAAGCCTCCTAGTACTTTCCTGAGGAAGGTCCTATGGGTCTATTCACTTAGTTCCACTAGTTGATCTAGGATTTCTTAAGTATCCAATGATGTTGGAGCCAACTTGTGAGTTTAATTTCTCCTGAGGAGGAATGTAAACTGATCACATGTTGTTGAGCCACATGGGATACAACTCCTAAGTGGAAGCCTCCTAGTACTTTCCTGTGGAAGGTCCTATGAGTCTATTCACTTAGTTCCACTAGTTCAGATAGGATTTCCTAAATATCCAGTGATGTTGGAGCCTGCTTGTGAGTTTAATCTCTCCTGAGGAGGGATGTAAGCTGATCACAGTGGTTGAGCCACATAGGGTATGACTCCTGAGTATACACCTCCTAGTGTTCTCCTGAGGAAGACACTATGAGCTTGCTTGCTTAGCTCCCTTTCTTTGGTAAGCTTATTCTGAAGCTTGAAGACTGGGAATGATTTCTCCTGCTTAGGGTTCTGCTTGAGAGCTTTGCTTAGATTTGATTAGGACTCTGTGATTGGGGTTAGGATTAGAGAATAGATGATTCTTTCTCAAGTGGGTTGTTTGCCTGTTGGCACTTCATTTCTTTTACCTGTTATTGCTTGATAGCATGTTGATTATTTTCAGTATGATTGCTGTTATTTCATGACTGGCTTGAGGTTGAGATGAGCTTGTGGAGGCTGAAGCCCCACACAAATTTCCTCCCTCACTTGCATTGCATGCATTTTACTGTTAAAACTGATGTTTTTGTCTGTATTCTATGTATCATTGACATGATCCCTTAGGACTCTCATTTCCTTTGATAAGGATCTGATGATAGACTTTTAGGTTGAAACCTATGCATGACAACATCTAGGAGTTCCCTGTTCAAACCTCAACCATAGGACGAATCCATGGCATGATAACAGTAGGACTTGATAGTCTCCCTCCTAGTTGAGCCATATTTTCAGTAGTTTCCCGAACTACGTTTGCTCTGATCTTTCATATCAGATGAAAGTACGTAGGCATAGGATGCGACATCCTAGCGAGCAACTTTCCCCATCTTCACCCGTAGTTAGCCGAACTACGTTGACTCTGATTTCTCATTCTCTGATGGGAATACGTAGGCATAAAGCGCGACGCTTTGCCGAGTCATTTTTCTTTTCTTTTTCAGCCAGCCTTGATAGGTAGATAGATTATAACCAACCCGTCCAAGTAAACAAACAAGCGAGGATCCCGTCGAGTACGACGGACGTGAGGGGTGCTAATACCTTCCCCTTGCGTAACCGACTCCCGAACCCAGACAATGGTTGCGATGACCTTGTCTTACCCTTTTTCGTCAGGTTTCTCCGATCGTTTCCTTTCCCGCTCTGAGGGATAAATAACGAAAGGTGGCGACTCTTCTGTCATGCCGGCACCTTATTTTCGCGCAAGCGACAGCTGGCGACTCTGCTGGGGAACGAACCCAGAGTCCCTGGTTCTCCGGTTCCCTATGAGAGTCAATCCTATCGTTTGTGTGTTTGCTTGTTGGGTTGCGTTTATTTATCGCATCTTTGCTTCCCGCATTTTATTTCCCGCATTTTATTTCCAGTTTGATATGATTATCTGTGCTGCTGTGGGAGAGGGGTGTTACTGTGAGTGAAAAGCCGGACCTGGGCTTGAGTACACACCTAGATATAGTTGTGGAGAAGTAGTAGACGAACCTGTCTGTTGAACAGGCACAGTTCCCTACGAAACTCTGCGCTCAGACGAGATTCTTGCAGAGGTGCTCCTTTCCGGTCCTGAGGATCTGAGGGGAGTCCAGACGTGAGGATTGTCGACTCTGGGGACCGATCATTTGGAAGTCGGCTAAGAGAGGCCTCTTCATGACTTGACGATGCCACTCCTTCTGGGAATCGTATTGTCACTCATGAATGTCTGTGACGCTGACGACCGCATAGGATGCCGTACCTTTGTCCGTGGATTAGGTCCATCATACCTGTGAGTGGGGTTGGGATATTGCAGGAAACTTATACCTTCAGACTACCTGGTTTTCTTGACAGTGAATCAGTTATGTTGGGTTCTCAGTTGCAGATATGTTCTTGATAGAGCAAGGATTTGATCAGAGGATCTTATCATCGGATGTTTGTCTGTTCTTGATAGAGCAGGCTTTGATCAGTGTATTATTATCAGAAGTTTGTCCTGGATGGAGCAGATTTTCGAGTGGGGTCTGAAGATCTCGCCAGCAGTTGTTATTTTGTTCTTGATAGGGCAGATTTTTGAGTAGGGTTTGAAGATCTCATCAGCAGCTGTGCATTTGTTCTTGAGAGGGCAGATTTGTGATTTGGGGTCTGAAGACTTCTCCAACAGATATTCCTTGATCTTGCATCCAGGGTTTTTCATTATCAGGCCTTCGTTCTTGTCAGAGCAGAATCTTGATCTTGATCCTACCAGATGGTTATTCACAACAGATCAGATCAGTGGGTTTACACCGGGGTTTCCTTCTCAGCAGTGACTGTTGACATCGAATCTCCACAGCAGCCTTGGATATATTGTTGCATGCCTGCATTTTGCATTAGCTTGCATAATCATTCCATTAGCGTGTGTCTGTGAGGTTGCTGTCTCCATGATTGGGCCTAGATTCTTCTCCTTATTATTATCAGCAGATGCCAGGACCGGGGAAATCTCTCAAGCACACAGACACACGCATGCATTTGCATGAAGCATTCTTGCATGACATACATTCTGTTGCTTTTCCTAACCTTTGATCTTGACAGGTTTTTCAGGTACTCAGGTTCCGAGCTGCTTTCAGGATTGATCAAAGATTCATCCACCGCTACTCGACTCGCGCCAATCAAACGAGAATCATGGACCAGGTACAATCAGATGTTCAGGAGCTTCGTGAAAGGATGGATCGTTTTATGGAGTTGATGCAAGTAGTTGCGAACGGGCAAGAGCAACTTCGTACTTTGGTTCAACCTCTCATCTCCAGGGTTGACAGCAATGGAATTCTTCACGGCGGGGCCGTACCCACTCCTCCTCCTCAAGGCGATACTCCTCAGAACGTTGTTCCTGCTGCCGGGGGCAACGGTAGTGCTAACGGCAATCTTATGAATAATCTCGGACTTAACGCGGCGGGCGCCGTCAATGGTGGTTTGGGAGCCAATGTTAATGTTGGTGCAGGAAATATGGTGGTGCCTCAACCGTGGCTGGAGGACCATCAGGACGACATTTTCTCTCAGAGAGGTGTAGAGGCTGAGTTGACTGCTGAAGCTAGACTCAGGTTCAAGGCACTGGAAGATAAAATGAGAGATATAGAAAATCAGAATACATTGGGCGTTGACATGTCCAGGCTTGGGCTGATTGCTGACTTTAAAGTACCTCACAAGTTTAAGGTGCCTATCTTTGAGAAGTATAGAGGCACTACTTGTCCCCGTGTTCATCTCCGATCGTATTACAGGAAGATGTCTGCTTACTCTGATGATGAGAAGTTGCTGATGCACTTCTTTCAGGATAGTCTTTCTGGCCCATCGCTTGAATGGTATATGGGTTTGGAACCCGCTGCTGTGCGAACGTGGAAAGATCTCGCTGAAGCATTTGTTCTCCACTATCAGTATAATAGCGACTTGGCTCCCAACCGAGTTCAGCTTCAGAATCTCTCGCAGCGTAGCAATGAAAGCTTCAAGGAGTACGCCCAGCGGTGGCGTGAATTGGCTGCTCGGGTTCAACCGCCGATGGTTGAGCGTGAGTTGGTACAGATGTTCGTGGCTACTCTTCCCGGAGTCTATTATGAGAAGTTGGTTAGTGGCATGTCCGGGACATTCTCGGCCCTCATCACTTTGGGCGAGCATGTTGAAAATGGTATAAAGATCGGCAAGATTCAAGGCGAATCATCCTCATCTGGAGGGGCCAGCAAGAAACCTTATACTGGCAAGCGTCGGGAGGGCGATGCCAGTGCTGTCTCTAATGCTAGGAGAAAGGGCAAGGGCCCTCAGTCTCAGATCGCTAGCATAAACATCCCAGTTGCTCCCCCGCAGCCGCAGCAGCAGCCTCAGCAACAGAATAATCCGGGATATAAGAAATATCAGCATCGGGGTCCCCTGGCAAACCGTCATTTGGAAACTCCTCCTATGTCGTATGCCCAGCTTCTGCAGACGTTGCTTCAGCTCCAGCTAGTTCAGAAGAGGACGCTAGCTCCCTTGACAGGGGCACCACCACCCGGGTACGATGCTAATGCTACTTGTGAATTTCATTCTGGGGCACCTGGCCATACAATTGAAAATTGCAAAGCTTTTAAGCACAAAGTCCAGGACATGATTGACGCCAAGATAATAAATTTTTCGGACAACGTGCCCAACGTCACCAAGAATCCGATGCCTCACCACAGGGGGGGCGGAGTAAATGCTATTATCTCTGAAGAGAATTCAGACCTGCTGACTGATGTCAGAGAGTTGAAGACGCCGTTGGTTTTTGTTAAAGCTAAGCTGCTGAAGAAAGGTTTCTTTCCCGGATGTGGGGAATTTTGTATGGCATGTGCTACACGTCCTGATGGGTGTGAGCAGTTGAGTGAAGGTATCCAGAGTCTGATGACCGAGGGTATTTTGCAGTTTAGTCGAAGCGTTGAGAATGCGTCAGGAGAAGTCGTGCTGAAGCAGGCGGACGAAGTCGCTACTATCACCATTCCTCGCCACCCTATCACTATATCTGCACCTCGTCCGC
>CAWUDS030004450.1:0-2500 GCA_963859935.3 Lathyrus sativus
CCTTCCTTGGATGTGGTAGCCGTTTCTCAGGCTCCCTCTCCGGAATCGAACCCTAATTCTCCGTCACCCGTCACCACCATGGTAGGCCACTATCCTACCATCGAAAGTTGATAGGGCAGAAATTTGAATGATGCGTCGCCAGCACAAGGGCCGTGCGATCCGACGAGTTATCATGAATCATCAAAGCAACAGGCAGAGCCTGCGTTGACCTTTTATCTAATAAATGCATCCCTTCCAAAAGTCGGGGTTTGTTGCACGTATTAGCTCTAGAATTACTACGGTTATCCGAGTAGTAGATACCATCAAACAAACTATAACTGATTTAATGAGCCATTCGCAGTTTCACAGTCTGAATTAGTTCATACTTACACATGCATGGCTTAATCTTTGAGACAAGCATATGACTACTGGCAGGATCAACCAGGTAGCATCCATTAATGACTCTGCACATAGTGCAAGTTTTGCGCGCCCAAAGCGGAGCAAAACATGCAAAAGAGCAGGGCATAATTTTAAGCAACCATTAGTAAGGGACATAATGGGATAAACCAAAGGTCATCTCAAGTACCGCCTCCAAGAAATCAAAGAATACACGCATACCGCAAGAGACGCCGAACGCGACATCTAAAACGGCACACACGCATCACTTCAAAAGCCACCTCAACACCAAGAAATGGTGCGGGATGGTTCAAACATAACCCGGCCACTTGTTTACCATTTTATAGGCAAGACAAACAGGAACAAAAAACACACACCGAATGAATGCACACGATGAAAAACGACTAGGATTGTGGTGTTCGCCGTTCGGTGCAAAAGCACAGAGCCAGCAAACACATACATCCGCAATGCCACTCACACGCCCCCGCGTCAGCAAGATCCAGCATCGCAGAACGTACCACACCCCGCATGCCAAGGCATGCAGGCAAGTGGAAGCATCCAACAACGCCGGTTCCGCCGCGCTAAGCATGAAAAACAAAACCAAGGCACTAGGCCAATTGGAACAACCGCACGCGCGCGCGTCATCGTCATCGTCATCGTCAAAGTCTAAGTCTAAGTCTAAGTCTAAGTCGCGCGCGTGGTAGTTTTGCCCAATTTTTAGGCAAAATTCCACGCCGCGGACGGTCGGTGACCACGTCCGGACCGTACGGCCAGGCCGGGCACCGCCCAAAATTTGATCCTCGACCAAAAGAAATTAGCCACGCCGATTGGAAATTCCAAATCCGCCGAATTTTGCGGGAAGGCCTCACTTTTGCATCCGTTTTCCCCCTCGCGACGTACCGCGGCCTCGTCGGGGCCTCCCGTTTGGCCTGCCCGGGCACCACAAAATTCATCCAAATTTTTATTTACAATCGAAGAAAATTTGATTCTCCGATGAAAATTTCAAATTTTGGTTGCATTTTGTGCCCGAGGCCTCACTTTTGCATCCGTTTTCCCCCTCGCGACGAACCGCGGCCTCGCCGTGGCCTCCCGTTTGGCCTGCCCGGGCACCACAAAATTCATCCAAATTTTTATTTTCAATCGAAGAAAATTTGATTCTCCGATGAAAATTTCAAATTTTGGTGTCATTTTGTGCAAGAGATGCATCGTTTCCGCGTTAGAACTGCCCGGGGCGCCCACGGAATGCCCCCACAAAACCTGCCCACGCCCAGGCCTGGCCTGCCCATGGCCTGCCCAGGCCAGCCAAGTGCCTCCCCCTATATATGTTTGAACAGCAAACCCTGCTCCAGCAGCAAAAGGGTCCCTTTTTCCCTGTAGACATAAGTCCCCTTTTTTATGACTTAGACTTCGAATTTTTTCATGATTTTTTACATGCTTGTTAAACACAATATAAGCATCCCTCCCACAAAAAATTGGAATTTTTCGACGAAGTATGAATTAATTATGATTTTTCTAAGCGCCGATTTTTTGCAAAACGGAAGCGACGGAAACCTTGGCCTAGGAATCGAATTTTGAGCCGATTTTTTTCACGGACCTCCCTCATAACATATAGAAAGGATCTGGAAAGTTTCGTAGCATTTCGAAGAGTCCTCGATTAAATTTGAATTTTCGACCGAAACGGGCATAAACGCGCCGGCCCTTCCAAAACGGAAGCGGCGGAAACCTTGGCCTAGGAACCGAGTTTTGAGCCGATTTTTTGCATGGGAGTCCCTCATAACATATAGAAGGGATCTGGAAAGTTTCGTAGCATTTCGAGAAGTACTCGATTTAGTTTGATTTTTCGGCCGAAACGGGCATAAACGCGCCGGCCCTTCCAAAACGGAAGCGACGGAAACCTTGGCCTAGGAATCGAATTTTGAGCCGATTTTTTTCACGGACCTCCCCCATAACATATAGAAAGGATCTGGAAAGTTTCGTAGCATTTCGAAGATTCCTCGATTAAATTTGAATTTTCGACCGAAACGGGCATAAACGCGCCGGCCCTTCCAAAACGGAAGCGGCGGAAACCTTGGCCTAGGAACCGAGTTTTGAGCCGATTTTTTGCATGGGAGTCCCTCATAACATA
>CAWUDS030004451.1:0-21913 GCA_963859935.3 Lathyrus sativus
ATAACAATCTCAACCTACATGTCTTCTTCAAATGGGGGACTTCTGGAAAAGTCTCAAGGATGAGAGTCCTGCAAATGACAAATAAACAAACATGTTTCGTGCAGCAGGCACCATCTTAATCATCACTTGTGACATTATTCCAGGAAAAACATTGTTTCAATTATAGTTGGCAGAGCCCACCAGTTTATGTATGCAAAGTTTTATCAAAAACATTAGGCGTCTTTTGCAAACAAAACAACAACAAAGGCTTTCTGAATAATATATTTTACTGATTGATGGCCTATAAATAGGCAAAAATACAACAGATGCAACTCCTGAAATGAGAAAGTTGCGCAAGAAATATACAGAAATGCATAAAGATATACAACATGTCGGCAATGTGGTACAGACAACCACCATGGGACGACTCAAGTATGACTCGCATGACTTTGATGCTTCTCCGATGCTTTGTCTTCTAAAGAGATTGATTTGAACAGTCGACCCTCAGGCCCTCCCATAATCCATTATGCTCTAAATATCAAAATGCAGACCGCAGTCATTTGCTTTTCAAATCCCTAACTTTTGCCTGAATCGCCCTTGCGGGTTTTCGATTCACCGGGATACCCTTTTTTGCCAAAGTCTCTTTTTCAGGTTTTCAACTTTGCGGGTTTACATCTTTTCTTTTTTATCTCTAACTTTTTCTTGAACCCATCCTTTTATGGTTCGCCGGGATGCCCCATTCTTGCCTGGATTCTCTTTTTCTTTCCAGCGGGCCTATCTTAAACAAAGTATCTTTTAACTGCGTCTGCATTCACAGGGGACGTGAAATCTTTGCCATCCATGGTTGAAAGTAGTAAGGCTCCTCCGAAGAAGACTTTCCTTACGACATATGGAACTTCGTAATTGGGACTCCATTTTCCCCTGTGATCTGTCTGTGGATGAAGGATCCACTTCAATACCAAATCACCTGCTTGAAAGCTCCAAGGAAGCATCTTCTTATCGAAAGCTTTCTTTATTCTACTCTAATATAGACGACCATATGCAATGGACGCCAGCCTCTTCTCGTCCATCAGGATGAGTTGATTCAATATGTTTCTCACCCATTCTGCCTCATCTAATTTGACATCAACCAGAACTCTCAAAGAAGGAATCTCGACTTCCAATGGCAGGACAACTTCCATACCATACACCAGCGAGAAAGGAGTTGCCCCAGTTGAGGTACGCACTGAGGTACGATATCCATGTAATTCAAAGGGCAACATCTCGTGCCAATCTTTATAGGTCACAACCATCTTCTGCACTATCTTCTTTATGTTCTTATTGGCCGCTTCCACGGTGTCATTCATCTTCGGACGATAGGGAGAAGAATTTTGATGCTCAATATTGAAACTTTGGCACAGTTCCTTCATCATCTTGTTATTCAAATTTGAACCATTGTCAGTAATGATTCTTTCAGGAACTCCGTAACGACAGATGATGTCCTTTTTGATGAACCGGGCTACAACCTATTTGGTGACATTGGCATAGGAGGCTGCTTCAACCCACTTAGTGAAATAGTCGATTGCCACTAAGATGAAGCGATGTCCATTGGATGCGGTCGGCTCGATCTTTCCAATCATATCAATGCCCTACATGGAGAAGGGCCATGAGGACGCCATAAAATTCAAAGGATTCGGCGACACATGAATCTTATTGACATAAATCTGGCATTTATGGAACTTCTTTGCATACTTGAAGCAATCAGACTCCATAGTTAACCAGTAGTATCCTGCCCTCAACAGCTTTCGAGACATGGCATGTCCGCCTGCATGCGTACCAAAGGCACCTTCGTTGACCTCTTCCATAAGCAAACCAGCTTCTTTTTCGTCCACGCATCTTAGCAACACTAAGTCAAAATTCCTCCAGTAGAGTACACCATCCTGGTTCAGATAGAAATTACCAGATAACCTCCTCAAGGTCTTCTTATCCTGGCTCGATGCCCCTGGCGGTTACTCTTGGTTCTTGAGAAAGTTTTGGACATCGTAATATCATGGCTTCCCATCTGAAGCTTCTTCTATCGCAAACACAAACGTCGGCCTGTCGAGGCGTGAGATGACAATTCTCGGAGCATTATTCAAAAAATTCACCTTATACATTGATGATAGTGTAGCCAAGGCATCTGCCATCTGATTCTCCGCTCTTGGCACATGATGAAACTCTACCTTATCAAAGAAGGGCAACAACCTCCTGGTATAGTTCATATAAGGGATCAGATTAGGTTGCCGAGTCTCCCACTCTCCTTTGATCTGATTGACCACCAAAGCTGAATCTCCATAAATATCAAGGTTCTTGATTCTCAAATCGATCGCTTCCTCAATACCCATGATACATGCTTCATATTCGGCTTCGTTGTTGGTGCACGAAAATTTTAACCTAGCAGTGAATGGTATGTGCGAGCCATGGGGAGTTGTAATGATTGCCCCAATTCCACTATCGTAGGAGTTAACAGCACCATCAAAGATTAATTTCCACTGGGAACCCAACTCAGGACCTTCGTCAAGTAACGGTTCATCACAATCCTTCATTTTTAAGTACATGATGTCCTCATCAGGAAACTCAAACTTCATTGGCTGATAGTCGTTGATTGGTTGCTCTGCGAGATATAATGACAAAACACTCCCTTTAATGGCCTTCTGGGAGACGTATTGAATGTCGTACTTTATCAAAACCATCTGCCATCTAGCAATCCTTCCTGAAAGTGCTTGCTTCTCAAACACGTACTTAATCGGGTCCACCTTCGAAATTAGCATGGTTGTGTGGTTTAGCATGTACTACCTTAGGTGTTTGGCAGCCCAAGCAAGTGCGCAACAAGTCTTTTCCAACATTGAGTATCTGGACTCACAATCTGTGAACTTTTTACTCAAGTAGTAAATGGCATGCTCTTTTCTTCCAGTCTCGTCGTGTTGACCAAGAACACAACCCATGTAATTCTCAAGAACCTTCAAGTACATTATCAATGGTCTTCCAGCCACTGGAGGCATCAGTATCAGAGGCTCCTGCAAATATTCTTTTATTTTCTCGAATGCCCTCTGGCAATTTTTGTTCCAGACGATCAGCTGATCTTTCTTCAACAGTTTAAAAATTGGCTCACACGTGGCCGTGAGGTGAGATATGAACCTAGCAATGTAGTTCAATCTACCCAGGAAACCACAAACCTCTTTCTCCGTCTTCGGCGCTGGCATTTCTTGAATCGCTTTTATTTTCATAGGATCGACCTTAATACTTTTCTCACTGACAATGAACCTCAATAGCTTTCCTGACCGGACACTAAAAGTGCACTTGCTCGGATTCAAACTTAGTTTGAACTTCCTTATCCTCTCAAACAACTTTAGAAGATTCACCAGATGTCCTTCCTCCGTTTGCGACTTTGATATCATGTCATCAACATAGACTTCAACCTCCTAATGAATCATATCATGAAACAAAGTGACCATTGCCCGCTGATAGGTTGCCCCTGTGTTCTTCAACCCAAAAGGAATCACCTTGTAGAAAAACGTTCCCCACGGTGTGATAAACTTTGTTTTCTCCATGTCCTCCGAAGCCATCTTAATCTGATTATATCCGGAGAAACCTTCCATAAAAGAGAACACTGAATATTGCGCGGTGTTATCAACAAGCACGTCAATTTGGGGAAGCGGGAAATCATCTTTTGGACTCGCTTGGTTTATATCACGATAATCTACATACATTCGCATCTTACCATCCTTCTTGGGTACATGCACAATGTTAGCGATCCACGGAGGATAATTTGTTACGGCAAGAAACCCGACGTCCAATTGTCTCTGGACCTCTTCTTTGATCTTTACCGCCATATCCGACCTAGTTCTTCTTAACTTCTGCTTGACAGGTGGACACTCTTCACGAAGAGGCAAGTGATGGACCACAATATCTATATCGAGACTGGGGATATCTTCATATGACCAAGCAAAGACATCCTTATACTCTCGAAGTAATTCTACCAGTCTTTGTTTGACATCATCCTCTAAGGCAGCCCCTATTCTAACCTCCTTCTTAGTCTCTTCTGTTGCTAGGTTGACGACTTCAATCTCCTCCTGATGAGGCAGAATCATTTTCTCCTCTTGCCTTAACAACCTGGCGAGCTCTTCAGGCAGGTCTTCATCTTCTTCAATATCATCTTTCGCTTGAAAGATCAGATTATCAAAGTCATACTGAGTCATAGACGAGTCTGAGTCGGTGGCATTTGAAATGTGTAACGTGCAGTGATGATTTAATGCTTAAATGATATGCAAACAAACAAACACAAACCACATTGCCATTTTATTGTTAAAATGAAAATAAGAAAAACAAGGACCACAAAAAATTTGATGCGAAGACGCCTTTTTGATTAATGATTAAAACGATTGTTCAGACATAAACGATAAGGCCCTACAAATAAAGACCACTATGCTCCGAGCAGAACATAGGGCAGTACATAATCAAAACAAAGCAATTACTCTTCATAAGTCACTGAGATAACTTCTTCGACGGTCCAATTCTTCAATCTCTGGCCAGGAATACACGGCTGGATCCATGCATCCATGTCGCAGTCACTATCTCCTTCCTCGTCAGACACGACATTGATTCACCCAAATATTACCCCACCGCTTGTGAATTGTACGGGTCCCTTGTAGCACGGAACGCTCTGTGAAGAGGATGAATATGGGTTGTATCCCAGTCTAAACTAGTCTTGTTTATTGGGGATTCTCACAACTTGCCCCCACCCCTGAGCTGATCCGGACTTCGCCACGGCCTGTGCTTCCTTAAAAGACGACATAGCAACTTCTGACACTCTGCTCTCAACTGGCGCCTTCTCCTTGATCTGAAAGGTCTCAAAAGCCTGACATAACAATTCATGAATCTCCCCGTCTACCTCTACATACTTAAATGAGGAAAGATGGCTCACCATGATATCCTCCTCGCTGCAAACGGTGACAATGTTACCATCTACCATGTACTTCAGTTTCTGGTGTAGGGTTGACGTCACGGCCCCCGCTGAATGGATCCAAGGTCGTCCCAATAGACAGCTGTATGCCGGCTGGATATCCATTATGTAGAATATGACATCAAAAACTTCTGGACCAACCTGGATTGGAAGAGTCAATTCTCCAAATACGGACCTTCTTGTCCCATCAAATGCCCGTACAACCAAATGACTTGAGGTACAGATTACTCCCTGTGTGTTCAACTTCATCAGAGCTTTCTTGGCCAACATGTTAAGTGAAGACCCAGTGTCTACCAGCACATGCGACAACGCAACCCCTCTGCATTCAATGGAGATATGCAGCGCGTGATTATGGTCTCTTCCTTTGGGGTCAAATCAAGATCTGTAAATCCTAGCCCATTCCCAGCATTGACGTGCGCCACCACCCCTTCAAGTTGATTCACGGAGATCCCCTGCGGTACATAAGCATTGTTCAGAATCCTCAGCAAGGCATTCTGATGTGCCTCAGAGCACAATAACAGTGATAAGATGGAAATCTTCGACGGAGTTTGTTGCAAGTGGTCTACAATCTTATAGTCACTTTTCCTGATCAAGCGCATAAATTCTTCCGCACCTTTCAACATAGTTTCTTTCTCACCATACTGAGAACCCTCTTCAACTACAGCTTTCCCTTTACCCTTATCTGATCTTTCAACATTCGCCTCTGGATGTGCGAACACCGTCCCACTTCTGGTTACTCCACCGGTCCCTACCAAATTGCCAACAGAATCAAACGGTGAACTCTTCAGCTCCTGCTTTTGACCATTGCAAAAGACCTCAGCCCCATAATTCTATGGGATCGCCTTGGTGCTTTCGTAGGGTACAGGTCCCGCCTTAGTAATTATGATACTGGGTGGCCTCAGAGGCGCATAAATATTGATTGTTTTGTAAGGAATGGAGATGATGGCCACCTCATTCTTCTCTTCACTGATTACCCTTTCGTCATTCTTTTTATCAATCCTATCAAACTGCAGAATACCTTCATCCATTATACGATGTACATAACTTTTCAGATTTTTACATCCCTTAGGACAAACTACACAATCTTCACAGTCTCTTCTACAACCAGGGAACACTCCACCCTCCAACAAAACTTGCTCTTCACAAAACTCAAGGGAGTTTTCAGATCCTCCACATCAGACACCAGATTCAAGCTTTCTTCCTCAACAATAGCATTCACCCCAGCCGCTCCATGATTAGGCATGGGATACTGGACAACATTGGGCACATCATGTGTGAAATTTATAGCTTTACTGTCGATAAGGTCTTGTACCTTGTGCTTGAAAGCTTTACAATCATCAATGTAATGACCGGGCGCACTTGAGTGGAAGTCGCACCGGGCATTAGCATCATATCCTGGAGGCGGTGAGCCGGTCAAAGGTGCCAACGTCCTTTTCTGGACCAACTGTAGATGCATCAAATGTTGTAGTAATTGTGTGTAAGGCATCGGTGGTGCGTCAAAATGCCTGTTCACCGTCTTTCTGTGATCCTGAAACTGTCTCGGCGCATAATTATGTTGTTGTTGTTGTTTCTGTTGCTGACATGGTTGTTGTTGCTGACGTGGTACTGCCGGGATGGCAATACTAGCCACTTGTGGTTGTTCTTGATAGTATGGTTGTTGTTGACGCTGATTTTGATTCCTATTCCGGTTCTTAAAACTTGACACTACATTTGTTTCATTCTCCTTTTTCTTAGCACCAAAGTTCTTCCTACCTCCTCCAGATGAGGTCCCTTCCCCTGCCAGTATCTTCCCCAACTTAATCCCATTTTTGACTCTTTCGCCGGTAATGATCAAATCCGAAAAGCTACCTGACATGTTGCCTACTAACTTCTTGTAGTAAATTTCGAGCAACGTAGCCACAAATAAGTCAATAAGTTCTCTCTCCACCATGGGAGGTTGAACCTTTGTGGCAAGTTCACGCCATCTCTGGGCGTACTCCTTGAAACATTCGTTACTTCTCAGAGATAAGTTATGCAGTTGTACTCAGTTTAGTGCCAAGTCACTATTATACTGATAGTCCTTGACAAAAGCCTCTGCCAAATCCCTCCAACTTCTGATGTTTACTGGCTCTAAGCCCATATACCATTCTAGGGATGGACCTGACAAGCTATCTTGGAAGAAATGCATGAGTAACTTCTCATCGTTGGAGTATGCTGACATTTTTCTGTAATATGACCGAATATGCACCCTGAGACAGGTCGTCCCCTTATACTTATCGAAATCCGGAACCTTAAACTTCGGTGGGATCCTCAACCCTAGAATTAATCCCAGATTTGACATGTCAAGACCCATAGAATTCTGATTCTCAAGGTTCTTCATCTTTTCTTCTATCGCCTTGAACCTTTGTCTGCATCAGATTGCAGACCTGCACCACGATCTTCCATGGAAAGGATGTCCTCTTGTCCGTCCTCCTCCCACTGAGGACCAGTATTACCGTGCATAGCACACGCCGCTCCTGGAATATGAATTTCGGTCTGATTACCTCCGCCCGGAGGAATAACAATTGTTGGGATGGCAGTGGCTTGAGGAATGCCATCGTCTGTTGTAGGAGGGATAGCAGCAGTCCCACCATGCAAAACTCCGTTTCCGTCAACCCTTGCTACCAGAGGCTGGACCAGCGTCCTCAATTGTTCTTGGCCATTGGCGACCCCTTGCATCATGTCCATAAATTGGGCCATACGATCACGGAACTCCTGAAGCTCGAGCTGAATTTGGTCCATAGCTCTTTGTTGATTTCCCCGCGTAGAGTAGCGATGAATTGTTTGGTCTTCAATCCTGAAATAAACTAGTGGAGAAAACCACAGGAAGAAATAAGGTCAACAGAATCGGGACACCTACAATGCAATATGAAAAATGATGCAAAATGCAGACATGCAAATATGTTTCATGGAAATTCTCCCCTCGATTCTAGTTCCACGGGCATGATAGGAGGACGAAGACCCAACAGAGATAGCCAGAAAAATCATCTCATAAATAAAATAAGGCGCAGAGTATCAATACAAATCATAGATGATATACAATAGAATCAACACGACCTCATCCAACAATCCTGGTGATGGTCGGAATACAACATAAAAACAAAAAATAAAAGAGAAAATGCATCAGGTACGACATCGAGTCTGGAACTCTTCTAATAACTCCTTCGTGTCCGGATGATCAGGCCTGGAAATCAATCCTTGGATGAGCAAATCCCTCTTGCTGATGGTGGCTTGCAAACCTTGAATGTAGTCTTCCCAAGCATCCTCCCCAAAGGCATCTTTGAGTATGGGTTTCTTTAAGTCTATTCTCAACTTGTACTCCTCCAACGTTGCAAGAGCTTCACGGAGCTTGCGGTCACTTTCATATGGGCACATGGATTCACCTGGAGTTTTCTCAATTCTGACTCGAAGCTGAGTTCTTAAACTGTCAATTTGCTGATGAAGTTTATCTTCTCTCTCTTTGTTATTAGTTAGGATAGAATTCCATTGGGCATTGAACTTGGATATCTCTAAATGTGCTTTCTCCAGTTCCTTCTTCTTACCCTTGAGGACATTACTGACACTCTTTAAATCTCGACCCACTCGTTCTCGGGCACTAATCTCTTCTGTCAATTCCCTACCCATCTTGTTCACTATCTCTGTCTGCTTTTTAGATAAGAAGATGGCTTCACTTTTCTCACTCCTAAGCTGGATGATTTCCTTCTCCAATTCTTCATTCGCCCTGCGTAGTTTTTCCTTCTTGGCCCATAGTTGATTGTATTTCTGCACATCAACTGTCGTAGGTTCTACAACTACTGAAGGATACAAAGGTTCTCTTATTGGAAAGGGTATCAACAATCTCTCGACTCTCTCCTGAATCCATCCCATGTCTGGCTCATAAGCTCTGCAACCGCTCTTGCCTAGCAAAGATTTACCCTGCGATGGATCTTACCCCAGGCCCTTTCAAATCTGATTAAGGTCCCCTCGTCAATTAACCCGGTGAAATACAGAGATTCATGTACTTCTTCTTCCCTTGGAGGTTCTCTTAGGGCATAACCAAACTTCCTGACGGCGAGAGCAGGGTTATAATTAATGCCACCCTTTCTCCCCACCAAAGGAACGTTGGGGAAATCTCCACAATTGTGAACCATATCCACGCCCAAAAGGTTTCTGTCAAACCACACAATGTTCTCCAATCTTAACCCCATGAGCCTCTCTGACCAATCAAGGGTGTCTGCAAGGTCAACAAAAGGTCCAGACTTTGGCAGATGTGAAATAAACCATCTGTACAACAACGGAGCGTAACAGGAAACATTATTGCCTTGTATGTTCTCATTCTTATAATGGATTGAATGATAAACATCGCCTAAAAGGGTTGGTACAGGATTCTTTGAGACAAAGATATAGCAAGCATTCAAGTCAACAAAATCAGGTATGTTAGGGAACAAGGTAATTCCATAGATGCACAGAGCCAGAATGGCATTAAAGACCAACCAACATCCCTCTTTTGCAAAATGCTGAGCTTTATCTACCAAGAATGAAAGTAGAAAACCAGAGATTTTACTTCTCTGTACCGAATCCCCCTCTAATTTAGAGACATCAAGATGTAGAGCGTCAGCCAGCTTGGATAGTTCAGGTTCCTTATCAGAATGCACAAAAGGTACCTCTTCCAACACAAGAATTCCTATCAAATGAGATGATTCTTCCAGAGTTGGTAGCAAAACATACTCAGGAAACACAAAGCAGCGCAACTGAGGGTCGTAAAATTGCAGCAACACATAAGCACCTCTTGTCTCAAACTTAGAGGCTTTGCAGACAAAACTCAAAATCCTCCCATACTCTTTTCTGAAATCTTCCATCACATTACGACCAGCTGCAGAGATCAGTCTTAGCAGAGGCCCTAATTCTGGCGTAGGGAACTTGTACATTACACTCTTCTTCAGATCGGGCTCCATATCGACGGTGGATTAGATTACTAGAATTAAGAGAAGAAAATGCGCCTGGAACACAAATACATGTCAATGTAAAAAATGTAAATGAATATGCAAAATGCAACAAAATATCAAGATTGATGTGCTGCTGATTGAGATGAACCAACGCTTCACTTTGACAAGGAAATATCACAATACTGATGTAAGGACCCATTGTAACAGTTCATACTGACAAGAAAACTGGGTAGGCTGAAGGTCAAAGTTTCCTGCAAAGCCCTCCCCGCCCACAGGTATGATCCTATCTCTGACAAAGTCTGGCATCCTATGCGGTCATCAGCGTCACAGACTTTCGAGAAACGATTATACATTCACTATTTCTGGTTTGGAATCATAGTCTAACGAAGCGGCCTCACTTAGCTGACTCCCAAGTGAACGGTCTCTAGAGTCGACAGCCTTCAGATCCAACACCCTTTCTCGAAAAATGTAAAAGATAGGATGCCTTCAAAGAAGACCTTGTCTGAACACGAATTTCATGAGAACTGTGCATGTAGAAGCATACAGGCCCAACACTACTCTCCACTCTAATGCTATGGTTATTATCAAGCATGGGTTTTGGCTTATCACATAGCAGAACATTCCCCCACAACACAACAATAATGATATTCAACAATGCTGAAAGTAAAATGCAAAATGCAATAAAAGAACAAATGCAACACATACTGCACATATATACACACCCAAAGATAAAACGCACAAGCGCTAGGATTGACTCGCATAGGAGATAGGCTGATTTCTCCGGCAGAGTCTCCAACTGTCGCATCGCTGCGAAAGAGGGGGCCGGAATGGACAGAAGAGTCACCATCGTTCATTATTTATCCCAAAGAGAGGGAAAGGAAACGATCATAGAAAACCTACGAGAAAGGGAAAAGACAGGTCATTGCAACCAAATCTGTGGTTCGGGAATCGGTTACGCAAGGGGAAGGTGTGAGCACCCCTCACGTCCGTTGTACTCAACAGGATCCATGCTTGTCTGTCTGTCTACGAGTGTAAAACTATCTAAACTACAGGCTCACCGGGACAAAGAAATGAAAAGAGACTCGATAGAGCATCGCCGCTCTATGCCTACGTATTCCCTCGTGCAATGGGAAAGTCAGAGTTAACGTAGTTTGGAAAACTACGGGTGAAGGTGGGAGGAAGGTTGCTCGCCAAGACATCGTCGTCTTGTACCTACGTATCCTCGTCTGGTACGAGAAATCAGAGCAAACGTAGTTCGGGATGGCGCGACCACAGATTGGTTCAAGTGTTTTAACTGAGTAGGGTTAAACCTTCGTTCTAGCAGTTAGGTGTATTGCTGCTCGACCATTAGACACTTAGGTGTTACCTGTTTGCGATAGAACCAAGAGTTAACACACTCTTTCTGATAATGGTTTTCAATTAATCCTGATGGATAAAAAGGTTTGATGTTTATGTTTTTTTGTTATTTAAACAAGAAGTGAATTGAGTTAAGTTTGTAACTCATGTTGCACTAAAGACTATGACTTGAGAGCGAATGCGTCACATTCGCCCAAAGGGCATACGCTAAACACTCTAGATAGTTGAGAAGAGACCTCCCAACCATCATTCCTCAAGTACTTAAGGCTAGTAGCGTACAATACATGTTATCCTTTATTAGATGTTTTGAATTGTTTAGGAGATGAGAAGAGAAAGACACAGACTAAAGGGAAACTGGACCCTAATATTGTCATACACAATGCTCCTAAAGTTGGGATAAAAGAGAAAAGACTATTCTAATGTTATCATGCAAAGGATTGAACACCTAATGTCTCCCCTACTCCCATCTAAAACAGAGGGACTAGGAATCCTAGGGGGGTCATGGCAGAAGACCAAGTAAACACAAGATAATTCACTCACAGATGAAATGGAAAATGAAAAGCAATTGACTTAAACAAGTCAAAGAAAAATGCAAACATGAGATGCAAGGATGCAAAGAATAAATGCAAATACAAATGATGCAATAAAGATGAATCAAAGAGCTTAAACAAAAGGACTTAAACAAGTCCAAAATGATGAGATGAAATGGGAGAAGTAAACTCCTACAACCATATACCATCAATCATCAAGAGAGAATGATACTATCCTAAGATGCATACATAAAGAAAAGAGGGAGGAAAAAGTGTGGGGCAGCCACCACCACAAGCACGTCTCAACCATACCATTCTTTGAAACAAGGCAAACAAACAGTGCAAAACCAACACCAATGTTCATGACAAACTCAGAATGCAAGCATAAGCATCAAATTATCATGAACAAGTGTCAAAACCCCATGGGGAAGAAGTGAATCATAATGGAAATGATCCCAATTCAAACATAAAAACAAGAGGCAAAGCACAAATATAATCATATGAAGTGAAGGAAACAAAGTCCTGACACAATCTCAACACTTGAAACAAGTGGAGAAGCATGATTCAAAAGTAACTTGTGAAACAAGTTAAAGAAATGTATGACCTAAACAATGGAAAAAGAGCACCTTGAACAAGTTATAAACAAGCAACAATACTCATAAGATGCACACGGGATCACTAGAAATCATTTCCCAAAGAAAACTAGGTCAAGTTACCTTGTATGAATACCCTCAAAAGTGACTTGACTTTCAAGGTTCACTAAAAATGGAAGGAATGTTCCACCTTATGAGCAATCTAGAAACAACATGCAAAACCTCATGAGAAAAATCAACTCAAGGCACCATCAAATAAATCCAAGAAGGAGTGATGTTTCACCTTATCGAGTGCATGTTGAGGCTCAACAAAAGGCAATTGAAACAAAATGAGACATGATCATGAACACTTCAAATCAACCCTCAAAACTTCCTCAATCCATCACCTAGGTGGGAGAGAAAGTTTGGTCCTAGGGGATTTAGCATTAAGGTTCAAATGGTCCATTCAAATTAGGGTTGACAAAAAAATTCACATTGAATTGTAAATTCCAAATAAAATAATAAAATAAATGAAAAACAAAAAATAAAAATTTGGAAAATTAAATAACACATTAAACTGCAAGGAAAATATTTTTGTGGATTTTTGTGAATATTGGAACTATTTTAAAACAATTAAATTTGAAATGCAAATAAAATAGAACAAAAATAAATGCAATGGAAATGAGGGGTGAGGAAGTAAAACTGAACTGTACTGAAAACAGGTGAAACACGCTTTGGGCCCCAAATTGGAGGGTGTGGATAGCAAGTTGCGTAAGGCCCAAAACACAAGTCTGGTGACACGTTTGCCTCATTAATTGAGGTGGCGCCTAGTCATCTATTCAAGCCAACAAGATCAAGACAACGCATATGATTCAAATTCAAAAGGAAGCACGAAAGCCATGTCACCTCGTCTTCTTCACACAGACATCGGAACCTTAGTTTCGGTCGTCTTCTCTGGCGAGAGGTCGTCGGAGCTGGACCAAACATGCCCAAAAATGGAGGAAAATGACACCCCCCCCTCAAAATTCCACGAGGATTCCAAATCCCAACTTACGTTTTTAAAACAAGGTCATTTTAATGGTGTCTCGAAGACAAACAATTGAAGTGTCAAAAGCCAAAACCTCATGAAAACCAGCAAAAACCATATGCAAACAATGCCTACATAAGTAGGTCTTCAGATGTGTCGCTACTGCGAAAATCGGCGCCGGCTATGTCAGAAGAGTCGCCACCGTGCGTTATTTATCCCAAAAGAGGGAAAGGAAACGCTCAGAGAAAACCTAACGCAAAGAGGGAAAGGAATGGTCATCGCAACCAAATCCTGGATTCGGGAGTCGGTTACACAAGGGGAAGGTATTAGCACCCGTCACGTCCGTCGTACTCGACGGGATCCACGCTTGTTTTCTATCTAAGGGTGTGTTATTCTATCTACTCTACAGGTCTGGGTTAAAAAGAAAAGAAAATGACTCGGCAAAGTATCGCACTTTATGCCTACGTATTCCCGTCAAGAACGAGAAATCAGAGTCAACGTAGTTCGCCTAACTACGGGTTATGGGGGGAAGGTTGCTCGCTAGGATATCGCATCCTATGCCTACGTACTTTCATACAACATGAAAGATCAGGGCAAACGTAGTTCGGGCTACGGAGGACACAAGTTTGTCTGACAGTTTTTATCTCCTTCTGAAAAGGGTTTTCCTGATTAAGGGTCCAAGAGGACAAAAATGACATTTGAAATTTGTTTTCAGTTTTTTATGAAAGAACTGTTTTTCAGTCTGTTTGCAACTTGTACTGCACTAAAGACTTGTGATCTGAGAGTGACTACGTCGCATGTCACCCTAAGGGTACCATACTAAGCAGCCAAATTACTGAAGAGTGACCCCCCAGCAACATTTTCTCAAATAGCTTAAGGCTCGTAACTTACAACATGCGTTATCCTTATTACTGTGTTTTTGAATTGTTTTGAGATGAGAAGAGAAAGACGCTCTAAAAAGCCTATGGTTGAAAGGGAAACTAACCTAATGTTATCATGCATGGGTCAACACCTAATGTCTGTCATAATTCCCTCTTGCACAGAGGAAATCAGAGATCCTAGGGGATAAACAGCAAAGGAAAACAAACAGTAAACAGTAAATAGTAAACAGTAAACATGCATGTTATGCAACAATATAAGAGAGGCAAGGGAGAAGACAATAGGCAAGAGGAGACAAGCTCTACCTCAAGCCTAGAGAAAACAACAGGAAAAGTGAATCAACTTCACTTCAAACCTATGGGGCAAGTAACACAAGCCAACAAACAATACAGAGAAAAACAAAAGATACAGAGGAGGCAGCCCAAGCAGCAGCACCAAACTCCTACAGCAAACAGCAACAACAACTCTAAACAGCAAAGTTGGATAGACAGCAAAGTTGACAGCAAAGGCTTCATCCTCAAGCAAGCTTCTATCTTCAAGCTTCATCAATCTTCAAGCTCCAACAAGTACACTCCAAGAGGAGGATTAAACATCAAGATCAAGTTATAATGTTAAGAAACTTAATGACAACCAAAGGAAATCACTAAGAACTCAACATTGCAAATGAAAGGTATCCTCAAAGTTCTACTCACTTGGGCATACCCCTCATCCCTCCTAAAGAGAGATGGAGCTTCCCAAGGAGGACTTTATGTCATTGGATGGAATAGAGGCAAACAATGCACTCTATGTTTGAAGAAAGAATCAAAACTAGGTCTAAGGCACTTCCTAAAACCCTAATTTCCTAAGCTCCTAAAAAAACTCCACAAGAGGAAAAGCCTTCAACTCCAAGCTTCAATCTTCAATCCCAAGCATATTCAATGAATCCAGAGGCTCCACCAAAAAGAACTCAAGCTTAAACCTACTCCAAAGCAACCAACCAAACCAAACAATCCAAAGCACTCAAGAGAGGAAACCACAAATACAAGCAACTTGCAAAATACAACTAAAATACAAAACCAAGTTTTAAAATTCTAATTAATTTCCTAGGGGAACATACATGTTTTAACAACCTAGGGTAACAAGATTGAAGCGTAAATCAACTTCTAAGTTATCTAAACAATTCCTACATTAAGATAGGTTAAGGGGATCCACAAGTTTGGGAAGGTTATAATCTCAACACCTAAAACAGAACCTAATGTTGTTCTAAAAATCCACCAAAAATTATAAGGGAACATGAATATCTACCCTAAAACATACTAAAAAATCAAAGTCAAACTCATCACCAATTGGAAGAACAAAATTCAACAAAATAGATGGTCAAATATGCAAAATTAAAGAACAAAATAAAATGTGAAAAATCATATTAAATTGAAAAAATGCATGAAATTGTATTTTGTTAATCCCAGAAAATCATAAATTCCATAAGGATCATGAGGATATTTTTAAAATAATTTGTGATCAAAATTGGAATTTATATGATTTTTGGAACAAACAAAGCAATTAAAATAAAGAAAATGAAATAAAAATTGAATTAAAGCTGCAAAATAATGAGAGTCATAGGATCAGTTAACTGGTCAATCCATCCAAGCGCGCTGGTGATGCCACGCAATTTAATGAAACGGTAGTGTTTTGAATTAATCTGGAGTCAACAAAATAATAAGTCTCAGCCACACGATCTGGTGGTCAGTCAATGGTCCAAGGCTGATCTAACGGCTCTCACATTATCTTCTTCACAAATCCAACTCGCCTGAGTGAGAAACAGAGTGGTGGTTGGTGGTGGCCGGAGGAGACTCCGGTTGTCTTCTCCGGCGAAGGTCCAGGTTCAGATCACCAGAAATAACAGACTATATACCAATTTTGCTCAGAATTTCACGTACATTCTAGATCTATCATCAAAATGCTCTAATTCTCAACACATAATCAAACACGATCCAAATTTCAGAAATAGCATCATCAACAACTCTCACTAAACTTAAAACTAATGGTATAGATCTTTTCATCTCGTTGCATACATCAACCTGATCTAAAAAACTAGCATTAAAACCTTATGAATCAAGAGATTCAAGTCCAAACAGTCATGTCATGTCATCTTCAATCATCATCAAATGAGTCCAAATCAAGCCTAAAACGATCTATGTCATGTCTAGATCCTAACCACAAGTCTAAAGCTAACTGAATCATGCTAAATCATGCTGAATTTTGAGAGATGCTAACCAGGTATAGATCTTGAAACAGAGGTCCATAGAGCTCGTGGCTTGCTTCCAAATGCTCCAGATAGCTTCAATGATCCACAAGGAAGAGATTGCACACTTCAATTTGGCTTGAATTGGCTCCAAACTCAGAATTTAGTTGCAATTGTGAAATTTCAAATGCTCTCTCTGGTTTTGGCGCGAAATGAAGCTCAACCTTGATCTGAACTTGCTCTAATGAATATATAGAAGAGTTTCATGGGCTTTTGCAATGTGTTTGAAGCCCAAATCCGTGTATCCAATTTTCTGATTTTTGCTTGCAAGTTCATACACCAGTCGTGCCATACAAGCTAGTTTCTTGTTCTAGCAGGTTCTAACACCTTTCAAATTGCATTTGGAGTGAATTTGGATTGATAGAATGGCCTGAATTGCCTTGTGCATTGATTTTGCAATGTTACTTACAAGTGAAGCAACCACCTGACAACTCTCAAAATTTGAACTAAACTCAAAATTCTGTTAAAACCAAAGTGTTTGAAATGTGATTTACAATCAGAAAATGTACTCATTTGCTTGGTTTGAGGCATCTAGCACAAAAAGTTAATTTTCCCTCCTTTCCATATTTGAATTTCCTTCATTTTCAAGCCATTTCAAATGACTTTTTGATATGAGCCACACCAAACTCTCATGACCACTTGGTTGCACTCAAAACATCATTTTAAGAAAGTTTCATGTTGAACAAAATTGCATTTGACAAGTGCAAGTTGGAGATATGGACCTATGATTGAAAATGACCTATAATCTCACTTTCTCAAAATACCCCTAACTTGTAAACCTCATAACTTGAGTTCTACAAATAAGATGGGAGACTTCTAGTACAATTTAGAAATCTAAGATCATGAGGAACAACTTTCATGTTGACCAAAAGTTCAGGTAACACATCCTTCTAAGTCAAAAATAGCTTTGAAGTCAGATGATTTTCACAGACATATTTCAGAAGCATCTGAGGACCTGTAACTTGTCTAGGCCCTAACTTTAGTTCTACAAATCCCCTTGAGGACTTCTAGTACTCCAATTAAAGGTATTGAGATGCTCTACAAGTTTCATGTTTGCCAAAGATCCATTTGAAACTTGTATCTTGACTTATATGGCCTTGAAGTTAGGCACTAAACAGGGTATTTTGCACTGAAACCCTAATTTAGCAACTTCCCACACTCTTGATTTTTCTTGATTTGATCTTGGCATAACACCACAAATGTCTTATCACATCATTACATGAACTCCATGATCTCAAAGTAGGCTTTAATGCTTTTCAATTGCACAATTGACCTAGGGTTGATCCAGATGAAACCCTAATTGTCTGCACTTCAACTGTGGCTATTGCATTTGACACAATGACTTGATTTAGCTCTAACATGGCTCTCTAGGCACTCCATGAGCTCTATACACATCTCATATTCACACCTCATGCTCCACATCCCATTGATGGTCCTCAGCTGATCCTCAAGTTAGGAGAAAATCCACATGGAGGCATTCAAACCTCTTAAGGCCTCAAACCACTTCCTGATGATTTGGATGACTTCTCAAGCTTGGCTAAGACCTCTTGCTAGGCTTCTCTTGACAAAAACACACTTGATACCCTGTTGGATGAATGATATTATGATATGCAAATGATATAGCTATGCAAATGATAATGCAATGAAACATAAACCAAGTAAAAGATGTTGGGCAAATTTTGGGGTGCAACAGTTGCCCCTATTCAAACGGCTTGGACCCGACTGGGTGAAGAGCAAACGACCTTCAAACAATCGAGGTAAAAGACGGTTGAATACCAAGAAACCCGGAAATTTGCCAACTGCAGACACGAACTGCACAAACTATTTGGAGAACAAAATCCACCAAATTATACTTCATCTTTGCTATGGGGTTTGTCAATACAAAAATACAACTTCCCTGTCTATCACAGTATCTTTTTCTAATCACATGACTCCATCACTCAAATGGGTATGAATATCTCTGTTAACAGAATACAATATTTTCTGACGCTTTTACCGGGGAAACAACTCTGCCAACAACACAGGGAATAACTTTGGCGACTTCCACTGAGGAAATAGTTTTATCAACACATAAGAAATAACTCTGCCAATAATGCAGGAAAATAACTCTACCAAATACAGGAAAATAACTCCGCCAACACTACGGGAAATAACTTTATCAAATACAGGAAAATAGCTCTGCCAAATACAGGAAAATAACTCCGTCACCATTACGGGAAATAACTCTGCCAAATACAGGAAAATAACTCCGTCACCACTACGGGAAAATAACTCTGTCCGATACAGGAAAATAACTCTGTCACCATTACGGGAAATAACTCTGCCAAATACAGAAAAATAACTCCGTCATCACTACGGGAAATAACTCTGTCAAATACAGGAAAATAGCTCTGCCAAATACAGGAAAATAACTCTGTCACCATTACGGGAAATAACTCTGCCAAATACAGGAAAATAACTCCGTCACCACTACGGGAAAATAACTCTGTCCGATACAGGAAAATAACTCCGTCACCATTACGGGAAATAACTCTGCCAAATACAGGAAAATAACTCTGTCATCACTACGGGAAATAACTCTGCCAAATACAGGAAAATAACTCTGTCACCACTACGGGAAATAACTCTGCCAAATACAGGAAAATAACTCCGTCATCACTACGGGAAATAACTCTGCAAAGTACAGGAAAATAACTCCGTCATCACTACGGAAAATAACTCTGTCCGATACAGGAAAATAACTATGTCACCATTACGGGAAATAACTCTGCCAAATACAGGAAAATAACTCCGTCATCACTACGGGAAATAACTCTGTCCGATACAGGAAAATAACTATGTCAAATACAGGAAAGTAACTCTGTCCGATACAGGAAAATAACTCTGTCATCACTACGGGAAATAACTCTGTCCGATACAGGAAAATAACTCTGAATACAGCTTATCTGCCTATCTTTGCAGTAGCTAACTCCATCAATCAAATGGGTAACAAAATATTGGTCCAATCTTCAAACTTTTAGTGCCGACATGGCAGCAAATCTGAGAAGGACTCTACTGGGGATTTTCTGGATCCAAACTGCCAGACACCTATTTCGACATAGGCGACAACTTCCAAAAACTGATTCACGAAATCTTTTGATACTGTCATAACAACAATTTTTGAAGAATTACTCCGCTGGAGGGGTAAGAGAAACTTAACCAAGCAACTCTGTGGGGAATAAGACAAACATTATCATTACACGTCTCACGTCGAGACCTTGCTTATCTGGTAATTAATCTGAGCAAGAGCTCCCTCCACCTGCAGGGAAAACAACACTTTGAAAACAAAAGGTTAACCAACTTGGCTTATGTTTCAAAATGCGTATGTTTGACAAATGCGTAATGCTCCATTCGACATGGAAATGCTACGCGTGTGGGTAGATGCAAATATGATGATATATGCAAATGCTTATGCAGGCTCAAACTGCTGAGAAACACTCTGGTATGAAATGGCTAAGAACAAAACCAACTCCGCTGGGAATGAACGGGTATCACAAAGTATTCCGGCAAAATAAATGCCGGAAACAACATCCAACTCTGCCGGGGAGAGATCAGACATTTGGGAAGAAAACACAAGCCCTACTGGGAAAGATGCGACCCTTCTGGGGAAGAACTACACTGTCAGGACACAGTCTACAAACTCAGAGCTACAAAGTCTGCTGAGGACAAATTATCCTGACGAAATAATGACAACCTGCGGAGAAAGGAAAAACCATCCTCTGGGAAGGCGTCCTCTGCTGGGGACATTGTATTATATTTTTTTTGACCTGCTGGGGGTATCCTATGGACAACTTCCATGAGGATACTCTTCAGGCGACATTCCTAGTGATACTCTCTCGGGGAGGACAATTCCACATCTGGTAGGAATAAGCGCTGTCTCCACTCTCTGAGGATAAGATACGACTTAATAAGGAACGGCATCAACTGAAGTCAGGCCCTACGTCAAGAGACTTTGGCTGGAGAATGCAATTCCTGACTGTTTGCTTCAAAGGTAAGGACCCTGCAAAACACAAACGAGACAAAACAAATCTACACAACAAAATCTATCCGAGTTAATATCTGTGACATCCATTTAGTCAATTCGAAGTTTTAGCAATCATTGGCAAGGGCCAGCAAGTTTATGCAAGTGCAAGTTCATCAAAAACATCGGCATTTTTCACAAGAAAAACAGTAAAGAACAAGTATCAAGTACTGAATAACATGCTTTATTGAATGGGCCTGTAAATAGGCAAGGCTTTGTACACTGGATGTAACTCCTGAAAAGAGGAAGTTACGCACAAGCAAAATACAATATATGCACAAGAAGCACAAAGAAAGATACAAAACAAATTTGATATACATGTCGGCAACGTGGTACAGACAAACACCATGAGATGATTCTCCTATGACTCGCCCGACTCTGGCGCTTTCCCGGTACTCGATCTTCAGAAGAGATTGTTTCAGATATATGACCCTCAGGTACTCCCAAACCACTAAGCAATGCATTATCAAACTCGGACCGCAATCATTTACTTTTTCAATCCCTAACTTTTGCGTGAATCGCCCTTTGTGGGTTTTCAATTCACCGGGATACCCTTTTTTGCCGAAGTTGCCCTTTTCAGGTTTTCAACTTCGCGGGTGTACATTTTTTCAATTTTATCCCTAACTTTTGCCCGAACCTTTTATTCCTTTTTTATGGTTCGCCGGGATGCCCCATTTTTGCCTGGACTCTCTTTTTTTGTCCAGCGGGTCTCTTTAAGAAAAGTATTTTTTAACTGCGTCCGAGTTCACAGGGGATGTGAAGTCCTCACCATCCATGGTGGATAACAACAAGGCTCCTCCAGAGAAAACCTTTCTGACGACATATGGACCCTCGTAGTTGGGAGTCCATTTGCCCCTGTGATCTGATTGTGTTGGGAGAATCTTTTTCAACACAAGATCGCCCGTCTGAAAGCTTCGAGGGCATACCTTCTTATCGTAAGCTTTCTTCATCCGACTCTGATACAACCGACCATATGCGAGAGAAGCCAGTCTCTTTTCATCCATTAAACTGAGCTGATTCAGTCTATCTTTTACCCATTCTGCCTCATCAAGTTGGACATCGTGTAAAACCCTCAAAGAAGGAATCTCAACCTCCAATGGTAACACTGCCTCTATGTCATACACCAATGAGAAAGGGGTTGCCCCGGTTGATGTGCGTACCATCATACGATAACCATGCAAAGCAAAAGGCAACATCTCATGCCAGTCCTTGTAGGTCACGACCATCTTTTGAACGATATTCTTTATGTTTTTATTGGCCGCTTCAACAGCGCCATTCATCTTGGGCCGATAAGGAGAAGAGTTG
>CAWUDS030004452.1:10000-25000 GCA_963859935.3 Lathyrus sativus
GCTATTTTAGTCATTACGTTTCAAGAAGTCATCCAAATTCTTTCTTTTACCAAGAATTTTGATTCTTTAAAAAAATCAGTTGATTTTGTTGAAATCAAATACATGAATAGGAATGAAAGAAACAATGTTTTACGAAAAACTTATTTTTCTTCTTCTAGAAATTATTATAGGTCTCAATTTATTCAACAATTGGATCGTTGGGGTTATCGTATTATTAGTATGGGTTTTCTCTTTTTAACGGTAGGTATTCTTTCAGGAGCAGTATGGGCTAACGAGGCATGGGGTTCCTATTGGAATTGGGATCCAAAGGAAACTTGGGCCTTTATTACTTGGACCATATTCGCGATTTATTTACATACTAGAAAAAATAAAAAATTAGAGGGTGTAAATTCTTCAATAGTGGCCTCGATAGGATTTCTTATAATTTGGATATGTTATTTGGGGATCAATCTATTAGGAATAGGACTACATAGTTATGGTTCATTTACATCTAATTGACTCAAAGAACCTGATAAAGAAAAATATGGAAAGCATATAAATATATACTTTCCATAAATCGTCGAGAACCCTTTCAATCAAGTAATGTAATGATTCAAGGGGTTCTCACAAACAACAAACATATTCGATTCTAATTTCAATTTTTTAAATGAATCTAACGGGAAAATATTTTTTTGTATCTTTTTGATTCATTTATTCACAAAAATCATCCATCAAAAATGAGATAGAATAGCTTCAACCTTGTCAACCGAAAATGAGAAAATGAAATCTGGATAAATACCAATACCTATTATGGGTATAAGGATAGAAATAGAAATAAATAATTCTCTGGGCCCAGAATCAAAAAAAGAAGAGTTTGATGTATTAAAAAACTTGTATCCATAGAACATTTGCCGTAAGATAGATAATAAATAAATAGGAGTTAATATCATTCCAATTGCTGTTACAAAAGTAATTAGTATTTTCATCATGAAAAGATATTTTTGACTAGTAATTATTCCAAAAAAAACTATCAATTCTGCAACAAAACCGCTCATGCCAGGCAATGCAAGAGAAGCCATTGATAAGATAGTGAAAATAGTGAATATTTTTGGCATTGGGATAGCCATTCCGCCCATTTCGTCAAGATAAAGAAGACGCAGTCTATCATAACTAGTTCCTGCCAAGAAAAAAAGGGCAGCGCCAATAAATCCATGAGATATTATTTGTAAAATGGCCCCGTTGAGACCAGTATCACTTATAGAACCAATTCCTATAATTATAAAACCCATATGAGATACGGAAGAATAAGCGATTCTTTTTTTTAGATTCCGTTGACCAAAAGATGTTGCAGCGGCATAGATTATTTGAATACAACCTAATATCATTAACCAGGGGCAAAATATGGAATGAGCGTGGGAAAAAAATTCCATATTAATTCGAACCAACCCATATGCTCCCATTTTTAATAAGATTCCGGCTAAAAGCATACAAGTGCTGTAATGCGCCTCTCCGTGGGTATCTGGTAACCATGTATGTAAGGGTATAATCGGCGATTTGACAGCAAAAGCAATAAGAAATGCCGTATAGAATATTATTTCTAGTGCCACGGGATATGATTGATTAATTAATGTTTCAAAATTAAATGTTGGTTCATTAGAGCCATATAAACCAATACCCAGAATTCCCATTAATAAAAAAACAGAAGCTCCTGCAGTGTACAAAATAAACTTTGTAGCTGAATACAAACGTTTCTTTCCCCCCCACATGGATAAAAGTAGATAAACGGGAATTAATTCCAATTCCCACATGATGAAAAAAAGTAAAATGTCTCGAGAAGAAAATGGTCCTATTTGACCGCTATACATTGCTAACATCAGGAAATAAAATAATTGGTATTTTCGAGTAACCGGCTGAGCTGCTAAAGTGGCTAAAGTAGTTATCAATCCTGTCAGTAAAATAGGTCCTATGGAGAGTCCATCTATTCCTAATCTCCAGTAAAAATCAAAAAAATGGATCCATTTATAATTCTCCGTCAGTTGAATTAGTGGATCATCCAATTGGAAATGATAACAAAATGCATAGGTTGTTAGAAGGAGATCGATTAAGCATATACAAATGCTATACCACCTAATTACCTTATTTCCCCTATGAGGAAATAAGAAAATTAAGGAACCTGCGGCTATTGGGAAAACAACAACTATTGTTAACCAAGGAAAAAAATTCGTGATAAAAATAAGATACACTTGGGCCAGAAAAGCCCATGCTCAAAATAAAATAGAATTTTTTTCTTTTTTATTTTGAACACGAGTTTTTGCCAGTAAAAAACGTATTCGTGTGGTGTTTTTTGAAACGAATCAATAAGCGAGACCCATACTTCGAGTTGTTTCATGCCATAAATAAACTCGAACACTTAAGAAATCCGTCGGACAAGCGGACTCACACCTCTTACAACCAACACAGTCCTCTGTTCTTGGGGCAGAAGCTATTTGCTTAGCTTTACATCCACCCCAAGGTATCATTTCTAATACATCTGTGGGACAGGCTCGGACACATTGAGTACATCCTATACATGTATCATAAATCTTTACTGAATGTGACATTATCTATAGTAATTTTGGATGTTCAAAAATGCAAATTATCGATCTAGTAAACTCGTAAATGAATCGTATATTTATATACCAGATGAATCAATGATTTGTGATAATATTGTTAACTGTTAATAAAAAAAGGCGTCTAGATAAATTTACAAGAGGGAATCGAAGAGGACCAGGATACTTTCATTTCTTATGATTTAGGCAATGTAAACATGATATGATCATAAGTTGTGTCGAATAAATACTCAAATGAATTGATTAGATTCATATTACACTATTTGAAATTCTACTTTATTATTATAGGATTAATGCTATTTATTCAACAAATTCGATTGATTGATACGGGTTGATTTTCTGTTACGAGCAATTGAGGAAACAATAGCCAGTCCGATAGCCGCTTCAGCGGCTGCAATAGCTATAACAAAAATTGAAAAAATATTTCCTTTTAATTGGCGATTATCAAAAAAATCAGAAAAAGTTACTAGATTTATATTAACTGCATTCAGTATAAGTTCAAGACACATAAGGGCTCTAACCATATTTCGGCTCGTGATCAATCCATAGATACCAATAGAAAATAAATAGGCACTCAAAACAAGTACATGTTCGAGCATCATTGACCAACTCCTTATAAATTTGGATTCATTAACAAAAGAATATATCGGCAATAAAAAAAAAAAGAATTTCTACATAAAAAAAAACTCTTTCACTTCACATAGAATTCGACAGAAATAAATGTGAGAAAATTGAAAAAAAAAAGAATCTTGATTTCTATTACTAGTTCTCTAAAGATTTCTTACTGGCGAGCTACGACAATTGCACCTATCAAAGAAACTAAAAGAATTATGGAAATTAGTTCAAATGGAAGAAAAAAATCTGTTGATAAATGAATTCCAATTTGTTGACTAGTACTTATCAAATCTTGCTCAATAATCTGATTTGGTCTTGTAGTCCAAATAATTCCGTACCATGATGTATCGGAAATAATAGTGATTAATGAAACAAAAATACTTGTACAAACTATCAAAGTAATTCCATCCCCTACGGTCCAAAGATTCAAATCTTGGTAATATTCGGAACTATTCATGAACATCACAGCAAATATGATTAAAATGTTAATAGCTCCCACGTAAATAAGTAGCTGTGATGCAGCTACAAAATGCGAGTTTGCTAAAATATATAATAAAGATATACAAACAAGAACCAGTCCCAACGAAAAAGCAGAAAAAATGGGGTTGGTAAGTAATACTACTCCTAAACTTCCTAATAGAAGACCCGATCCCAGAAAGACTAAAAGAAAATCGTGCAGCGTTTCAGGCAAATCCATTATATGTAAAAAAAAAGACAACGAAATCGAAATTTCATGACCTTATTGATATGACCAGGAAAAAAAATTTATATATTTCAATTTTTCTTTGCATTGAAAAACCTAAGTAGTTTAAATTGATATAGTTATGGTTATATAATCAATGTCATTCCACTCTTTATACAAAAGAGTAGTTTGAAACGATATGAAAACTCAAGTATAAAGGTAGATAGAACATATATAACCATTGAAAATCTTATTGAAATTCCAAAATATTTTCAATTTCGAGAATATATTAATATATTCTATTGAAGAATATAGTTCTCTAATAATTATAGAATATTTCTACTAATATGATATTTACTATATTATTCATTTTTTATACATTTAAAATATTTGATTTAGATTATTCTATTTATATCTATTCTATCTATAGAAATATATAGAATATTTGTGTGTGTTTTTTTTTTAAGTTGTATTTTATTGAATTATAATAAATTGTCTTTTTTGATTTGAATTGTTCGAATTGTATAATCATCAATTATTGACATTGGTAAACGGCCCAAAGCAATTTGATTATAATTCAATTCATGACGATCATAAGTTGAAAGTTCATATTCTTCAGTCATTGATAAACAATTTGTTGGACAATACTCAATACAGTTACCACAAAAAATACAGATTCCGAAATCAATACTGTAATTTAGCAATCGTTTCTTTCGAATATCCGTTTCCATTTTCCAATCAACAACGGGTAAATCTATAGGACATACACGAACACATACTTCACAAGCAATGCATTTATCAAATTCAAAATGGATTCGACCGCGGAAACGTTCTGATGTGATTAATTTTTCATAAGGATATTGAATAGTTACAGGTAAACGATTTGCGTGAGATAAGATAATCATGAAACTTTGACCAATGTACCTTGCAGCTCGTACTGTTTGTTGACCATAATTCATGAACCCAGTTACCATAAGGAACATATTGTAAATATCTATGAATAGTATAGTTTTTTTTGATTTCTTTCTCTTATTTGAGACAAGTAATGAATATAGAACATCTTTTACAGCGAAAACAATTGAGATGAAGTTGTTAATAATAGATTACCGAGAGAAATCGGTAAAAGAAATTTCCATCCAAGATTTAATAATTGATCCATTCTTAGCCTAGGCAAAGACCATCTTGTTATGATAGAAACGAATAAGAAAAAATAGCTTTTAGCTAATGTAATAAAGAGATCAATTGTAGTTCCAAAAACTCCGTATGTTTTATTTATTTCAAAAAATTCAGAAACAAATATGTATGGAATAGAAATATTGGAACCGCCCAAGTAAAGAACTGTTACAAATAATGAAGAAATGAAAAGGTTTAAATAGGAAGCAACGTAAAATAAACCAAATCGAATACCTGAATATTCTGTTTGATAACCAGCTACTAATTCTTCTTCTGCTTCTGGTAAATCAAAAGGTAATCTTTCACATTCTGCTAGCGAAGAAATTATAAAAACGATGAAACCCATAGGTTGACGCCACAAATTCCAACCCCAAAAACCATATTTTGATTGCGCATCAACTATATCAATTGTACTTAAACTGTTAGATAATCCTAGTCGGTGATAACATTCCTGTTCCCATCTCTATTACAGAACCGTACATGAGATTTTCACCTCATACGGCTCCTGGAAAGCCTTAAGTAAATCTAAGGACCGGGTCGATTATTTATCTCTTGATATATCCCTAAGATATAGAAGATTAAAATCTATCGAACGGTTCTGAATTAGACCAATTCAATTCTGTCTGTTCTAGAAATAAGAAAGAGAAATCGATTTTCATAAAAGATCCAATTAAAGCACTTCTGAATTGATCTCATCCCTAAGAAAATACAAATTTGTTGAGTAATAACTGAATTCTTCAATAAAATACTCTTTTATAATTCTCAATAACCCTCATGATTTTGAATGACGAAAAATAATTACACATCCGTTTCTTAATTATGATGTGAATTTTATCTCCATGAATATGGATATAAGAAATCAAAAACGAAAGAGAAATCTATTTTTCGTTTTTGATTTCTTATTTTTTTTTCGTTCCTATTCTTCTTTTTTGTGCTATGAAATGAAAAAGGGACCTCCAAAAATTGGAAAGGATTTTTTCGTTCCTGATAGTAATTTATTTAGTGATTGAATGGAAGCATACTCTGGATCGGAGTTGTGGGGAGTACTGCTTTCTTTTTTCTACCAACTTAAAGCCCCCAATTAGTATTCTTTTTATATTCTGCGTAAATTTTCTTTTGGATAATTTACAAAATCTGTGTTACTAATCCTTTGTGTATCTTGGTGTTTCTAACCATCCAGTCTTTTTTATTAACCCCCCTTATTTATTTTTATATATCTATGATAATTCATAAAAATGGTAACTAAAACTCAATAAGGTTGGTCTTTTGAGACCGCTTCAAAACAGGATGACAAATTATCCAATCTTGGGTTAAATGTCCTCTTCTGTTTATAATTTTATTTCATTCTTATACATAGAAAATGAGACTCAATATTTTGACTGCCCTTATAAAATCATCATACTATCTATTAACTAGCAGGAATCTAGTATTCTGAAATTAGATTCAATATAAGCTGTTTTATTTCACTCATATAACTATCTAATTTAGTTCTTCAATCAGAATTTTGAAAAAGAAAATAAAGATAATGAAGGTTTCTATTCAATTTATTCGCTATATAGTACTATACAGAAATTATAGTACTATATAGAAATATAGTACTATAAAGAGAGGAGTATAGCAATAGAATAGCATCGAATAGCTTTTTCGGTTTCAACGAATCGCACGTAGAGATATTGATAAGACACATAGAGTTAATGGTATTTCATAACTAATCGATTGAGCAGCAGCTCGTAGACCACCCAAAAAGGAATATTTATTATTTGAGCCATATCCTGACATAAGAAGTCCAATGGGAGCAATACTCGAAATAGCAATCCATAAAAAAAACCCATATTGAAATCAGATAAAACAAAATTATAGCCAAACGGAATTACTGAATAACTTATTAGAATGGATATGACTGATATGGATGGTCCAATACTGAATAAATGAATATCTCCCCTAGATGGAATAAGATTCTCTTTGAATAGTAGTTTTGTTCCGTCTGCTAGAGCTTGAAGCATTCCAAAAGGACCAGCATATTCAGGTCCAATACGCTGTTGTACCCCTGCAGATATTTCTCTTTCTAACCATACAATTGCTAGTACACTTATTGTAATTCCCAAGACAAGAATCAAAATTGGTAAAAGTATCCATAGAATTCCATAGACCTCTTTGAAAGATTCCAATCCGGAAAAGGAGTTTATATCTTGGACTTCCGTTGTATCAATTATCATTTCAACGATCAACTTCTCCCATAATGATATCTATGCTACCTAGTATTGTCATAATATCAGCCAATTTCATTCTTTTAACTAATTGAGGAAGAATTTGCAAATTGATAAAACCGGGTGGACGAATTTTCCATCTCCAAGGAAAACCATTCTGATCTCCTATTAGAAAAATTCCTAATTCTCCCTTGGGGGCCTCAATTCTCACATAAAGTTCTTGTTTCGGCAATTCAAAAGTAGGAGACGGTTTTTTACCAATGAATCGATATTCAAAATCATTCCATTCTGGCTCCTTTTCTCTATCAAAGCAGCGAATTTCAAAATTTTCATAAGGCCCCCCTGGAATTCCTTCCAAAGCCTGTTGAATTATTTTTATGGATTCCACCATTTCACCAATTCGAACTAAATAACGAGCTAATGAATCTCCTTCTTTTTGCCATTGAACTTCCCAATCCAATTCCTCGTAACACTCATAATTATCAACTTCACGTAGATCCCATTGTATTCCGGAAGCCCGAAGCATCGGTCCTGATAACCCCCAATTTATAACTTCCTCTCTACCAACAACACCCACTCCTTCAACCCGTTCTAAAAAAATTGGATTTCGCGTAATAAGTTTTTGATATTCAATAACCCTTGTTAAAAAATAATTGCAGAAATCCAAACATTTATCGATCCAACCATAAGGTAGATCAGCCGCTACTCCCCCAATACGAAAAAAATTATGCATCATTCTCATACCTGTGGCAGCTTCGAATAGATCATATATTAATTCTCTTTCTCTAAAAATATAGAAAAAAGGGGTTTGTGCACCAATATCTGCCATAAAAGGTCCCAGCCATAGTAGATGAGAAGCTATACGACTTAACTCCAACATAATTACTCTTATATAGCTGGCTCTTTTAGGTACTTGAATATTTCCCAATTGTTCCGGTCCATTTACAGTTATTGCTTCTGTGAACATAGTAGCTAAATAATCCCAACGTGTTACATAAGGCAGATATTGTATAATTGTTCGGTTTTCCGCTATTTTTTCCATACCTCTGTGTAAATAACCCAATATTGGCTCACAATCAATAACATCTTCACCATCCAGAGTAACAATAAGTCGCAGAACACCATGCATCGATGGGTGTTGAGGCCCCATATTTACTATCATGAGGTCTTTTCTTGTAGCTGGGACATTCATAGGTTTTTCCTCGATTCATTCTTCCATGAATCGTTCAAAAAAAAGTTAATCAAAATTCAGTATCTAATAAATCGAATAATTGAAAATGATTCTTGAAATTAGCTAATTTGTGAATGAATCCCGAATACCCAACCGATTTATTAAATTTTGATAACGTATTTTGTTTTTCTTTGACAAATACGACAATAGTCGTTGTCGTTTTCCCAGAATTATACGTAAACCTCTTTGAGATAAATAGTCCTTTGGATGTAATTCAAAATGTGAAGTAAGTCTTCGTATCTTATTAGTTAAGATGAATACTTGAAATTCAACCGATCCCGGGTTTTCTTCTTCTTTTTTTTTTTTTGAAATAACAGGTATAACTGGATTTTTGATCATAAAATGAAAGCTTCCCCCCCCTCCTTTTTGGTAGATATTTTTATTGATCAGTAATAGTAATTACACTTATTTTTAATTTTTTATAAAAAATTTTCTCTTCATTTATTTAACAATTCTGAATTTCTTTTTTTTTTTTCAAATTAATTCATTATTAAGGAATGTAATTCAAATAGATAATAAATACTATATTTATGGATTCATAAAATGAATAAAATCTATTGTCTTGTATTTTAAAGACAAAAATAAGACAATAGATTTTATTCATTTTTCGATGGATTTATGGAGACATCATTGAGAAATTGAATTCGTATGACTCCCACAATGTGTGTGGACGTTTATTTTATTTATCTATAAATATTGTTCACATATCAGATAGATATGTTACGAGAAATATTAGGATAAATAGAACAAAAATCTAGATTTTCAATCGAGGCGAGGATACATACGTATTCTCAATATACTGAAACGGCTTCCATTATGTGTATCAAACCAATAGCGGTTCATACAAGCTAAATCTTCGAATCGATAATTTGGCCAAAGAAAGAATTTTAAATTCCTTAGTTTTTTTGTATCGCTATCAAGATCTTTCTTTTTAGTCAAAACTTCAGAAGAATTCGTTTTTTCTTTATCAGTTATTGTGTTTCTATCCATCGTCTTCCGATTCTTCCTATGGTTCAAACAAGTTAGAATTCGCAATTCTCTACGGCGTCTAGGGGAGAAAATATTTTCAGGAACAAGTAAATCATAATGATTTTTATCTTTATTTATAATTTGGCGTTTGTGCTTCAATGATACGCTTATGGTTTGATATAGAAATGATTGTTCGTAGTTTTTTTTGTAAGAACAACGAATGGGTTCTAAACAAAAAACTAGGTTGTCCTGCACTTCCTCAATATCCCTGCTGTAAAAAAAACAAGGATCATCACTGACTATACGCACAAAAGTTTCCAGATCTAGTTCTCCCCTCCTTATAGTAGACAACAAAATTTGTTTTGGTTGTTTCGTTTGCTTCAGGAGATTTAGTACGCCGACAATGTTCGCGTAGCTGTCGCCGTAGTACGTAAACTCCGCACAGCGTAAATAATAACCCACATATCTATCTATTAAGAAATTCTGTTCTGCAGCCATATCCTTCCTGTATTTAGGGCTATTTGCATTATAACGATGCTTGGGCTTATAATACCTTTCGAGATATGATTTTAGATTGCTGTGAATCGCGTATTCGTTCTTTTCTAACTGTAATTCCAGTTGATCAGTAATGTTCTTCTGACTATAAAACGGCATAAACAAGAAATTTAGTGGTAAGATCCACGGATTCTTCTTATATGCATCTATTTTTGATTTTGACAAAAAACCAAAACTCGGAGTCAATAATTTGTCATTCGTTATGGAATTCTTTTTTCTTTTTCCATTCATTGCTATCCTTCTTATTTTGGTCCTTCTCCTTCTTTTTTCATTCATTCCCATCCTTCTTTCTCTCCAACGAAAATACTTTCTATCCGGCTTATTTTCATCATCTTCCGCTATATAATTTTGGATAAAGCTATCGCCCATTAGATCAAATACTTCTTTTATATTTTTAGGTGTGTTATAACTAGGTGATGTATATCTATAAATAGAAGGTTGATTCTTATCTACATAATTTAGATATTGATAGGCAAAAAGATCATATCCATATTGTTTTTTTATTTTTTTTTTATTTTTTAATAAGTCTACTTGTTCTAATAAGTCTACTTCTTCTAATAAGTCTACTTTTCGTTTTTTGGAAACAATTAATTGAGTTTTTTCCGATGAATCATAGTCAAGTAAATCTTTATTTTGAGCCACGCGATGTTCATGGATTGTATTCCTCCACTTTTGTGGTGCTAATCTCGACCATGTGCTCTCAGGTAAAGCATATTGATAATGAATCTTTAACCAATTTGTCCATTGATTCATTATAGAATCGGGACGGTTCTTATGGCTTAATTTGGAATTGAATCTTTCTCCTTGTATTTTTAAAAAATAATCCTTTATTTCATTCGGAAGAAAAAAAGATTTTCCAGGTGATTCAAAAATAGATCTTAACCTATATTTATATCCATTACAAACTTGCATTTGTGATAATTGAAACAATACATAGGCTTGTGACAAAGAAGATACATCACAAGAATTCTGTGAATACATATCCGTCCTATTCCGACGTTTTTGTTTGTCTACAACCGACATAAATGGAATTATACTTTGATTTATTCTATCAATATATTCTTCATTTTTTTTTTTCGTGTAAATGAATTTTTTTACAAATTTCTTTGTTGATTCCAATAAATCACGAGTTAATTTAATAGAATTATTAATAAAATTAAGAGAACGTTGTACAATGCTCGAAGTAAGGAAATGTTCTACATATTGAATAGTCAATCCTATAATATAGTTAATATTAAAGATATCCATGTTATCGATATGCGTGTATAGCCTTTCCATGAAAATTTGGAAAAAACAATAGGATTTACGGATTAATCGAACGTTTCTTCTTTTGAATATTTTCCAACTATTTTTGAGTAATTCTAATGTTGTAGGATTAGTTATAACCCTTTCTTTTCTCAATTTTTCCATTTCTTTTAAGATTTGATTTCTTTTCGCATTTAAACGATTTATCCTTCTTTCTGTGATTTTTATCCTTCTTTCTGTGGATGTGGATGTGGATGGACTAATAGTTGCATTACTCGTACTGATTGGTGAATTTTTTTCAATTTCTATTTCGTTGAATTCTTTTAACAGGATTCGAGACTCTTCTTTTGCTTCATTCTCCCATTTTTTCAAACATTTTTTCAAATCTTTTTTCAATTTTTTTGTTATTTGTTTTAAAATGGGACCCAAAAATGCAAATGGGTTTGGTACATGCACCTGAGGGTACGATTCGAGTACTGTTCCAAAAGCTGTTAAAAACCATAAGTGGGTTGCAGAGATTCTTTTTTCATCTCCAGCGGATATTTTTTCACTGTATTGTTTTTTTTCAGTAGATAGTACCTTAGGTTTCTCGTGCCAAGCTTTCAGAACAAAAGGGAATAAGACCCTTATCTGAAGACCGGCGTCGAGCCAGTTGTATGGCAATGCGTTGTTATATACTGGAGTGCCCCGATAGGTGCAGTTAATATGGGTTTCTTTTTGCCAATCCCCAAAATCTTCTGACCATTCTGGATCTTGAAATAATAATATACGAATGATATTTTTCGTTATTATCAACGACGGTAATAGAATATATTTTCGAAACCTGGACATAAATAACAATACGAAATTTCTGATTACTAGACCATATAGAATGCTCTCCCAGGCTTCTTCGACTCTTCGAAGTGTCTCAACAGCCTCGTCTTCGGCGTCCTGTTCCATTCTCATTCTTTGCTCGTTCTCTTTTTTTGCCTTTTTTAACCTCAAAAATGATACATTATCAGGATCGGGTTTCCTGAAATATAGGGTCAAATAGTCCCACATGTCCTCCAAAACATCAAACAAAAAGGAATTGCTTTTGTTGATCATATCCAAAAAAAGGGGGGAATGGACATTCCCATTTGCTTGAAAGAGTCTCGAAATAACTGTTTTACGCCTTTGAGGGCGCCAAGATCCTCGAATAAGATCTCTGTTAAAATCTGCGCCGGGTACATAACAAGCTACAGAGAATTCGTTACGGCGGTCCTCTGCCTCCTTATATTGATGCGCAAAAGAATTATTTTGAATACGAGGACCCAATGAGCTTGATTCCATATTAAAAATAACTACATATTCAGCGTTTGGGGAACGAATATGATGTTCTTGTTTATAGCCCGGTTCCAGCATGTACTCCGTCTCGTCCAGTAATTCGTAGTTCCATCGAGGAACTTCTTTACTTATTTCCTTGATTTCACTACATAGTTTTCTATTAAAAATTGTTTTATGATTGAAAGGATTAGTCCGAATTGCATCAAATAAGAAGTTTCTTTTTATTTTTTTTTCTTTGGAATAGATTTTTACTTGTTCATGTTCTGGAACTGAAGAAAGTCCGTCAAAATGAAAATTGGATACTGATTTTTCCGAAAATTTACTCATTATTTTAAAATAAAAACCCATTTCAGTGAATACTAATTTTCTATCCAATTTATCTATTTTCTGTTCCAATTCTGGAGAATTGGTATTCATACAAAGAAGGAGACCATGAATCCTATTTATCAATATGGAGTTTGAGTCAAAAGTTTTCTTTTTAGAAACGCTTTTTTGGATTTCTCCACGAGCGGGTCCATTCAAGAAAGGATCATATATTTTAGGTAAGTATTTTTTTCGACCCCTATCATCCGATAATCGAACTCGAGTTTCTAATACATCCACAAGATTAAATTTCTTACCTTTCTTAACTTTCTTATCTAGAATTTTTGCCCTTTGAAATAATTCCTTGCTTAGTTGATTTTTTTTTTCTTTATTACGGGAGATCCAAGAATTATACAATTCATTCTCATTATTGGAGGTTTTCTCTGTTCTGAAGAGATCCATTTTTTTTTCCATGATGTTCAGAAAAGTAGATAAATGAGGTGGATACGTGAAAGATATTCGTTTTTTTCCATCACTTTGACATGTTTGAAAAAAAAATTGTGAATTTTCATCTCTTACAACCCGCTCGAAGTGATCATTTTTTATATATCGCAAAGGCCTAGTCCATCTTTGAAAATCGAAAAGAATATTTACAAGACCTCTTTCCGCCACCGGGGGGACAATTTTTGTCTTTTTCTGAATATTCGTGTTGTTGGAAGTCTTCTCATTCTCGGAAAAATAAACCATCAGATCTTCTTCGTTATTTTCTTCCCTTTCCGCATCTATTGCAGCTTGGATTTCCTCCGAGTACCTCTCGTCGTAGCCTTCCATTTCCTCACCATAAAAATAAGGGATCATTGCTCTGCCTGAATAGTGCGCAAAAATTGCAAAGGCGAAAACGGCAAATATTTGCCCCGCATAATTTCGTAATTGTAGGAGAATGTATTTATCAAATCTCATCGTTATCTTAGATTTGATCGAATTTTTTTTCTTGAACCAGACTAATACCAATCCAACACATTGCATTAAAAAGATGTGACCAATTACCCACCCAACAAAACTACTTGTTAAGAATAACAATTTATTGTTGGATCGAAACAGATAAATGTTCATTAATCTTATTAAGATTGAACTTGGGAAAAGAAGGGGGTTTAATAATTGAAAAAAAAGATTGTTAAAGAATACTTTGTAAGTCCTAAAATTACGTATTGAATTTGGATTGTTGTCTCCAGAATCCTCCGGGTAGTATGCCCAACCCCAATCGTCCGAATAGTAATGTTTGTTATTTTGATAGACATAATTACAGAAAAGATACGGCAGAGTTAAGAATGTTAGTGTATGAGGTCGATTCAATGCCAAATGCAAAGGCGCATAATAGATCGATATGAACATCATGACGCGTCCCGTAAGAAACCCGCTTGTTGCTGCTATTTCCGTCTCGGAACCTTTTTCCATAACCCGGGCTCGAATAAGGAAGAGATAAGACGGTCCTATGCAGGCTGTAGTAAGAAATCCATAATAGAGTCCGATCACAACGGTTGAATTCAGTATCCTAAGGCAGAAACCCACTAAGGAATTTCGTATAAAAAAGTTAAAAGTCATAGTTATCCCCCTTTTAAGTTTGTTTTTATTTACAATTGTTATTTCGATGTTTATTTTATATTTTTTTATTATTTTATATGTTACTATTATATGTTACTATTAAAAATGTCTTCCATTTATCCATTTACTTTGAAGTTTCTTTCTTTAATCTAGAATTGTGATTTCGATGTTTCATATGTTACTATTATATGTTACTATAGGTTTTCTAATTTTGCGTTTTCTTTACTTTTTTAATAAAATTCTGATTATTCTATGTCTTTTTATTTTATATTCTTTTATTTACAAACAAAATAAAGAAAGGGACAATCAAACCTATTTCATTTCTCGATTCAATCGAAGCTAAAAGGAGTAATCAGGGTTGATATAAGGTCACAAATAATGATAGATATGTAAAAAACAAAACTTCCTTATTCCATTTTAATCCGAAATGGAATGAACTTAGAATCATGGAATTGATTCGCTCATCAGATTATATATAAATTATAAGTTCATAACCTTAGCCCATTCCCATTTTTGGTGGAACAG
>CAWUDS030004452.1:27500-30000 GCA_963859935.3 Lathyrus sativus
TGAAAGCCATATTTCGACCCGGACGTTTTCGGGATGCCGCTACTAACCAACGAATGGCAAGTGCTCTTCCTTGTGGCTTTTTTATTTCAATGGGAACTTGATGAGTCGATCCGCTCACGCGTCTCGCTTTTACTACTATCTTGGGAGTTACCTGAAGTATTGCTTCACGTAAAACGGATAGTGGATTTTTTTCTGTCTTTTGTTGAATCCTTTTCATAGCTCGATAGAAAATTCGATAAGCCAATAATTTTTTTCCGTGTTTCATAATATGGTTAATCAACCTGTTAACTACTCGATTACGATAAATTGGATCGGATTTTTCGATTTTCTTTTCTGCAGTACCTCGTCGTGACATGAGCTTAATAATCCATTTTTTTATAACTTAACTTATGGGGCTAAAATAATAATTTATTTTGGCTTTTTGGCTCCATATTTTGAACGCCCTTGTTGACGATCCCTTACTCCGCCAGCATCTAGGGGTCCTCGAACAATGTGATATCTCACACCAGGTAAATCCTTAACCCTTCCCCCTCTTACTAAGACTACAGAATGTTCTTGTAAATTATGGGCAATACCAGGTATATAAGCAGTAATTACAAATCCTGAGGTTAAGCGTACTCTGGCAACTTTACGTAACGCAGAGTTTGGTTTTTTCGGGTTAATAGTGTCAAAGTTGACAGATAAGTCATCCTTACTGCCACTCTACAGAACCGTACATGAGATTTTCACCGCATACGGCTCCTCGTTCAATTCTTTCGACGTAATTAGATCCTTTATCCTCGTTCGATAATCTCCACTTCTTCCCCCAAACCCAACAAAATAACGAGAACGAATGAAGTCAGCCACGTTTTCATGTTTGAATTGAACACTTTCGTTTTTTTATTCTCAAAGGAGAAAATTATTCTTTTTACTTTTACCAAACATATGTGGATCCAATTATGATCTTCTAATCAACTGTTTCAATCAATAGAAAACCTTTTTTTTGTATGAATCCATATTATTACATTCCAATTCCTTCCCAATATTTCCCAAAGAAAATACCGAATTGGATCTTAAATTGACGGGTTAGTGTGAGCTTATCCATGCGGTTATGCTCTCTTTGAATAGGAATCTATTTTGTGAAAAATCCCGGCTTTCGTGCTTTGGTGGGTCTTTGAGATCCTTTCGATGACCTATGTTGAAAAGATATCTATTATGATTAGAATATAGAATATATTCTAGAATAATATTTAATATATTCTAAATAGATGTTTACTCTTCCATAATAGTATTAATTAGTATAAAATTACTATTAAACAATACTCTTTGAATAGAGCTAATTCATAGTATTCCAGTCCAACATTTTTATTTGAAAACTTTTTGAGTTATCTGTAAAAATAGATTCAGCTAATGAAAAGGCTTTCAATGCTGCCGTATATCCTTTTTTTTTCCAAAAATTCTTACGAATTTTTTTTTTTGATATAGAAGTGCGTTTTTTGGGAACTGGCATACAAGTAGTATAGTTTTTTCGTTGCTATAGTTTGATGTGAAAGACATTTGTTCTGTAAATGAACACGAATTATTCTGCAATTAGCCGTATGTCTTATCTATCGGAATTCCCTCTTTCTTTTTTTTCGATCAAAAGGTAAAGTAAAAACATTGAATATTATAAACCTTTTCCAAATTTTTCATAGATAATATTGATGATTCATGAATATATTACTTTAAATACTCTTTTTTTTTCACTAGGAATTTTCTTATTGGCCGGTTTTCACTTTGTACTTTCCAATATTGGGACCAACCATTGTATTGTGCAAAGATTCAGAACAATTAAGAATATCCAATTCTATTTCTATATCCACTTTTTTATTAACCGAACCCCTTTACAAACAAAAGAGATAAAACAAACGAATAAGAAACAAAATTCATAAAGAATCTAAATATTTTTTATTCTTTTTTTTGTATGGAATATACACATCAATCTTCATGGATCATACCTTTCATCCCTCTTCCAATTCCTATTTTAATAGGGGTAGGACTTCTACTTTTTCCCACGGGAACAAAAAATATTCGCCGTATGTGGGCTTTTCCTAGTATTTTATTGTTAACCATAGTTATGATTTTTTCGATCGATTTATCGATTCATCAAATCGAGAATCGTTCTATCTATCAATATGTATGGTCTTGGACTATAAATAATGATCTTTCTTTAGAGTTTGGCTACTTGATCGATTCACTTAGTTCTATTATGTCAATATTAATAACTACTGTTGGTATTCTGGTTCTAATTTATAGTGATAGTTACATGTCTCATGATCAAGGCTATTTGAGATTTTTTACTTATATGAGTTTTTTTAATACTTCAATGTTAGGATTAGTTACTAGTTCCAATTTGATACAAGTTTATATTTTTTGGGAATTGGTTGGAATGTGTTCTTATCTATTAATAGGTTTTTGGTTCACACGTCCTATTGCGGCAAATGCTTGTCAAAAAGCGTTTGTAACGAATCGTGTAGGGGAC
>CAWUDS030004453.1:0-17561 GCA_963859935.3 Lathyrus sativus
GTTTCTAATGCGCCGAGTGTGTTTATGGAATACATGAATCATATTTTTCATAAACAGTTAGATCATTTTGTGGTTGTGTTCATCGACGATATTTTGATTTACTCTAAGTCTCAAGAGGATCATGAAGAGCATTTGAGGATTGTGTTACAAATTTTGAAAGAGAAACAATTGTATGCTAAGTTGTCGAAATGTGAATTTTGGTTGTCCGAAGTAAGTTTTCTTGGACATGTTATTTCCGGTAGTGGTATTAGTGTTGACCCATCCAAGATTGATGCGGTGATGCAATGGGAGGCGCCTAGATCGGTTATGGAGATCGAAGCTTTTTGGGCTTGACGGGTTAATATCGGAGGTTTATTGAGGGATTTTCGAAGTTGGCACTTCCGTTAACGCAATTGAATTGTAAAGGAAAGGCTTTCATTTGGGATATTAATTGTGAAAAGAGTTTCATTGAGCTAAAAAGAAGGTTGACGATGAAGCCGATCTTGATTTTGTCGAATCCGAAAAAACCATTCGTGGTTTATTGTGATGCTTCTTTGACAGGTTTAAGCGGTGTTTTGATGCAAGATGGAAAAGTTGTGGCTTATGCTTCAAGACAATTGAGAGTGCATGAAAAGAATTATCCTACAAATGACTTGGAGTTAGCGGCCATGATGTTTGTTTTGAAAATTTGGAGGCATTATCTTTATGGTGCAAGATTTGAAGTTTTTAGTGATCACAAGAGCTTGAAATATTTATTTGATCAAAAAGAATTGAACATGAGACAAAGAAGGTGGTTAGAGGTTTTGAAGGATTATGATTTTGGTTTGAATTACCATTCGGGTAAGGCAAACGTGGTGGCTGATGCTTTGATTCAGAAGTTGTTACATATGTCCGCATTGATGATGAGAGAATGGCAACTTTTGGAGAATTTTAGAGACTTGAGTTTAGTTTGTGAAATGACACCGAGAAGTGTGAGACTTGGTATGCTACATGTTACGAATGATTTTCTTGCAACCGTATGTGAAAAGAAAAAGTTGGATTTGAAGTTCGTTGATTTAATGATGAATGAGAATGAGGATTTCAAGGTTGATAACTTCAGAGTTTTGAGATTCAGTGGTCGTATTTGTATTCCTGATGATGCGGAGTTGAAAAAGATGATATTGGAAGAAGGACACCGAAGTAACTTAAGTATTCATCCGAGAGCGAATAAAATGTATCAAGATTTGAAGAAAATCTTTTGGTGGTCCGGATTAACGAGGGATGTAGCTCAATTTGTGTATGCATGCTTAACTTGTCAAAAGTCTAAGGTGGAACATCAAAAGCCTAGTGGATTGATGTAACCGTTGGACATTCCGGAGTGGAAATGGTATAGTATATCGATGGATTTTGTTACGGGGTTGCCGAATACGCAAAGAGGTCATAATGCTATTTGGATAATTATGGATAAGCTTACTAAATCTGCTCACTTCATTCCAATTGGTATTAGTTATCCTTTGGAGAAGTTAGCCGAGATTTATGTTCTTGTGGTTGTGAAGTTACATGGAGTTCCTAAGAGTATTGTATCGGATAGAGATCCTAGATTTACATCGAGGTTTTGGGAGAGTTTACAAAAGGCTTTGAGTTCTAAGTTAAGATTGAGTTCAGCTTATCATCCGCAAACGGATGGTCAAACCGAGAGGACAATTCAATCGTTGGAGGATTTATTGCGTGCTTGTATGCTCAAGCAAGGTGGTGCTTGGGATAGTTATTTGGTGTTAATTGAGTTCACCTACAATAACAGTTTTCATTCAAGTATAAGTATGGCACCATTTGAGGCTTTGTATGGTCAGAGATGTCGAACACCTTTGTGTTGGCATGAAACCGGTAAGAGGTTGATAGTTGGACCGGAGATGGTACGACAAACGACAGAAAAAGTGAAGTTTATTCGGGAAAAGATGAAAGCTTCTCAAAGTAGACAAAAGAGCTATCATGACAAGAGAAGGAAAGATCTTGAGTTTCAAGAAGGCGACCGTGTGTTTTCGAGAGTTACACCGGTTACGGGTGTGGGTTGTGCTTTGAAGTCGAAGAAGTTGACTTCTCGTTTTATTGGTCCGTATTAGATTACTGCACGAGTTGGTGTTGTGGCTTACCATGTGGCGTTGCCTCCGAATCTTTCAAATTTGCATGATGTATTCCATATTTCGCAACTTCGGAAGTATGTTCCGGATCCATCACATGTTATTCCTATGGACAAGGTTGAAGTGAGAGATAACCTTATGGTTGAAGCTTTACCGATTAGGATTTTGGACCGTGAAGTCAAAAAGCTAAGAGGCAAGGATATTGCGCTTGTGAACGTAGCGTGGGGAGGCGCTTTGGAAGGCAATATGACTTGGGAACTAAAGAGTGGGATGCGAGAGTCGTATGCGGAGTTGTTTGAATCAGATAATATTTTTGAGGACGGAAATTTCTAAAGTGGGGGAGAGTTGTAACGCCCCGATTCTGATTTTCCATTTTTGTTGAGTCTTTTATTTTATTTGGGTGATTATTATTTTATTTGTGGAATTGGTGTGTTAATATGTTATGTTTGCATATTGTGTTATTTTATCGTTTTTGAGAGTTTTCGAGGAAATTAGGTTGGAGGGTATTTTAGATATCTCCTTAATTAATGTTAAGTTAGAAATTTTGTGTGAGAAAATGAATTATTAGATATTTTGAGAGAAAAAGTAATAGAATAGAAAGATATAAGAGAGAAAAATGAGAGAAAAGAGAAATAGAAAGAAAGAGAAATAGAAAGAAAGAAAAGAGAAAGAAAGAAGAAAAGTGAAGAAAAGAGAGAAAGTTTGGAAAATCATCAAGAACACTTCTAGGAATCGATTTGATCGGGTAAGGGTGTGAAATATTGTTATCTTATCATTGTGTATGATTATGTATGATTTTGTTTGGATTGTTTTGGTTGTTTTTTCCACATATTTCCATTTTAGGTCGAATTGGTAAAATTGATAGAAAATGATGTTTTCACGGTTAGAATTCGAAATAAATTGCGTAGTTTAGTCGAGGAATGTTAGGCCGTGACTATTGAAACTTGTTTGATTGAATTCGGGTGATTTCGTAACTTTTGACATTTTTGGATAATTGAGGGATTGAGATTTGAGTGGAAATCGGACGTCGTAGAAATCGTGTTTAATGATTCTAATTCACTTCTATATGTTAGGTGAGTATGAGTATGTGTTTGTTTTGAAGAAAAGAATTGAATCGATCGGATTTTCGGGCAAAAATGCAAAATCCCGTATCAGTTTTTAGGCAAAATTCTGATTTTTCGAAAAACTTCGAAAATTCATATCTTTTGATCCGTAAGTCGGTTTTAGTCCCCGTTTGAAGCGTTGGAAAGCTAAAGAGATGTTCTTTCTAAGAAAAATGGTTTTGATGTCAGTGTATGATCCAATTATAGCATAAAATTCGAAACATGCAATTTTGTCAACTTTTACCGTCGTGAATGAGTGCGTTTGATGTGTTATCATACTGTATGCTTTCGATATATAACGTGTAGCTTGTGTGCGGTTATATGATATACTGTGGGTAGCCGTAAGCCGTGAATCCTAGATTGTGGAATATATTGTGAATGTATATAGATTGTATGTGATAGAATGAGATGAATGCATGAATATATTGTGAATATGTATGTATTTCAAGAGTGTCTTGAGTCATTATGTATCTGAAGCATAATGATGTACATTCTTGTGTTGTGTGATTCTAATGAGAATCCGTTGTAACGTCATGTGCCTATGTAAGGTGTGATCGATGATTACAAACGATTGTGTGCCTAGGTGTGGTGTGAGCAATCGAATTGTGTGCCTATATGAGGTGTAAGCAATCCACAAACATTGTGTGCCTATGTGAGGTGTGGGCAATGGGTGAACATCATAGGCCCGACGAAGAGTTACATTGGTAACGAGCGATGGTTCCAATAAGTTTCTGAGTGAACTTGAGATGATTGAGTCGGTACCGCATTGCATTTGCATAGAGTCGTGAGTCGGTCTCTATGATTTGCATTTATCATCTTTATAATTGTGCATTGGTGAATAAACATAAATGTGTATGTTTATGTGGAATGATAAGAATTATGAAAGTATGCATGATGAATATGCTTGGTTTTATATATATATATATATATATATATATATATATATATATATATATATATATATATATATATATATATATATATATATATATATATATATATATATATATCCACACACACACACACACACACACATATACATTATGATGTATATGAGTGAGTTCTGATGAATTGTGGTGTGAATGTAGAATATGTGTATTTTTATGCTAAGATATATAATTATATGCATTGTTATTATGATAATATTTCTCACCCTTCTGCTGTTTTATGATGCTCTATGAGGCATTGCATAATAAGTATGCTGGTGGTCTTTTTGTGAAGCGTGTCTTCATTCTTTTGGTCGGTCAACTCTGATATGTAGCACCGGGTAGCTAGGATGTACATGATTCTTTTGTGATACATTTGTATATGTATCTTGTTGATGAATGTTTATGTAAACATGACTTATGTTGTTGAATCATACTGGATGATATATATATATATATATATATATATATATATATATATATATATATATATATATATATATATATATATATATATATATATATATATATATATATATATATATATATATATATATATATATATATATATATATATATATATATATATATATATATATATATATATATATATATATATATATATATATATATATATATATATATATATATATATATATATATATATATATATATATATATATATATATATATATATATATATATATATATATATATATATATATATATATATATATATATATATATATATATATATATATATATATATATATATATATATATATATATATATATATATATATATATATATATATATATATATATATATATATATATATATATATATATATATATATATATATATATATATATATATATATATATATATATATATATATATATATATATATATATATATATATATATATATATATATATATATATATATATATATATATATATATATATATATATATATATATATATATATATATATATATATATATATATATATATATATATATATATATATATATATATATATATATATATATTTATGTTTGATGTTATCAATGTTTAGATTTTCCGCTTTTATTCTAAATTTTGAGATGTGGGTGTAAGGACTAAGTTCCTCTGTTGCAAAGTTACCCCACTGTTGCATATCTTTTGTTGAGTAGGTGTTGTATGTTTTAATTTCAAGCGTAATGTGACGCGCCTCTTTTATACTATGTTTATGATTATACTCTGACGATGTTTTTAATATGTGATTAAATGATTATGTGATTATTTGGGGGTATAGAAAGAGGGTGTTACACTAAGCCTAGTCAGGATAGGAATGGAAGAAGGGATTCTCAGTACTTTGGTTCAATTTTATGATCCATTGTATCATTGCTTCACTTTTCCCGACTATCAGTTGATGCCAACTTTGGAAGAGTATGCCTATTATATCGGAGTTCCTGTGAAGGATCAAAAGCCATACAGTGGATTGGAAAGCTTACCTTCGCCGAAAGAAATTGGAGATGCTCTTCACCTTGAAGCTTCTAAAATTAAAGCCCACCGTGCGACCAAAAAAGGAGTAGCCGGTTTCCATTCAGATTTCTTAGTCAAAATAGCTGCCTATCTTGCCAAAGAAGGGAGCATGGATGCATTCAAAGCAATATTAACTCTGTTAATATATGGACTAGTGTTGTTTCCCGAGGTAGAGGAATTCGTCAATTTCCCTTCCATTACTATATTTTTAAGTGGCAACCCTGTGCCTACCTTGTTATGAGATGTGTGTCATTCAATTCATCATCGGACACTTCAAGGAAAATGAGCTTTCCTCTGTTGTGCACCTCTGTTATACAAATGGTTTGTCAATCATTTACCTAGAACCGACTCTTTCAAAGAGAATCCCAATGGATGGAGATGGTCTCAAAGTTTAATCTCTTTAACACAAGATGATATTCATTGGTATGATCCCACATATGACCGAGGAATTTACTTTGATCATTGTGGAAGTTTCCCAAATATACCACTTATTGGAGTACGAGGAGGGATCAATTACAATGCAGCCTTGGCTAGACGACAATTTGGTTTTCTGATGAAAGACAAACCCAATAATATGCTCCTATCCAGTTTCTTTTATCTCAATGCAGAGGTAGCAGAAAATATGAGAAATAACATAATTGATGCTTGGGAGAACATCCAAAAAAAGACGAAAGTAGATCTAGGGAAAAGAAATTGCTTAGCTTTAGAACCATTCACTCAATGAGTCCAGTCTAGAGCAAGAGATTTGAAGATGTCGTATCTCCCAAAGGAGAACACACAGATTGTCATTGCGTCGTCATCCTCTACCATTCCCATTGAGAAAATGGAGGAGTACCAAGAACTACTTACAAAGGCGCAACTTGAGAGAGACACTTGGGAAGGAAAGTATCATTCACTTTCTTCCGAAGCAACAAGACTAGTCCGAGAGGTGAAAGAAAAAGATGAGTTGATAGATTGGCTCGAACGACGAGTAATTGATGGGGAAACAACAAAGGAGAATTTATTTTTCTCTAGTATCAAGCCCACTCAAAGCAATCATGAGTATTCCAATATCCCTCCTACCTCTAGAGCTTAGAAAGGGATAGTGGATAAATTGGTAATGGAGAATGCAATCTTGAAGAAGTTGAAGAGGCCTCGTGTCTGAAGTCATTAGTTTAGGCTATGAAACCTAGTCTCTTGTTGTAATTTAAACTTCTTGTATTGTATCTCAAAAAGTTGTAACTTTTACCAATATTAAATGAAATGAGGGTTTGACACAAATTGATCTTCTGAGTTTTGTAAAACCATTCGCATTTGCATTGCATCTTTGCATTTTACTAACCATTCATGAAAATTCAAATTTTTCTTTGTAGACATCAACATGGTACGACGAAGTGGACTCCAGTTTCCAGATTTGAAATTGGACAACCTCAAGATCTTGGCAGGCCTTGTTATGAATCCCGCCACGTTCATTGCAAAGTATGGAGATATTATGGCATTACTTAACACTCAAATCGACGGGAACATGCTGCAGACGCTCATTGAGTTTTATGATCCAGTATATCATTGCTTCATCTTTCCAAACTTCCAATTGCTTCCGACTATAGAAGAATATTTAGCTTACCTAAAGCTTCCTTTAACTTTCAAGGCCTCTTATGGGAAACCAAGAAGAAGAGACCTTGCCAAGGCGTTGTACCTCAGGCCAGATGAATTGCCTGCTGATTTGGTAGCTAGAAGTGGTTTCTGTGGGATGGAGGCGAGACCATTTATGGAAATGGCTGAATTTCACTATGAAAATAGGAATTTGGGTATCTTCGAGGCAATCTTGGCGTTCTTGATCTACGGCTTGTACCTCTTTCCATGCTGCAATGAATTCATCAGTGAGGAGGCTATTCAACTCTTCATTATCAAAAATCCCGTGAATACATTGTTAGCAGATACCTACATTGTCATCCACCGCCATACTTTGTATGATCTCGGAAAATTCTTATGTTGTACCGCTTTGCTTAGCAGGTGGTTCACTTCTCACTTGCCCAAGACTAATGTTCTGTGGAATCTCTCTAGAAAGGACGCATGGATCGCAAAGTTAATAACTCTCAACCACTATGATGTCAATTGGTACGATCCCGAAATCAGTGGTGTGGCCATGATCTAAAGTTGTGGGGACTTCCCTAACATACCTCTCATCGGTATAAGAGGAGTTATCAGCTATAATCCAATTCTTTCTCGACGCCATGATGGGTATACAACCGGGCCGGAGCCAGAACCAGAGATGCTAAAAGCCTATTTTTGTGAAAAGGGTAGCAACGAAGAACTAGAAGCCCAAGCCATCCATGCTTGGTGGCGTCCTTACATGCAAGGGAGGACCACAGAAGAAAACATAAGTTGTCTGACTACTAGAGCTTATCTACTTTGGTCAAAGGAAATAGCTTTGTCAATGTTCTACACTCGTGACTATGAGGTTACGATGGATCTAGAAGTTCCTATGCTTAGGGAAGAAATGAGATATGATTTAATCAAAGCTCAGCGTGAGAATGAAGACTTATGGGAGATTATTCGCCAGAATCAAGCTCAGCCCAGGTCTCAAGAAGGAGAAGGATCATCTAGTTAGATTGATTAATGCTTTACCATTTCCTGCTTTCCCTAAAAAGATTGTAATCTCATGTTGCATTTACTTTTGTTGTAAGAAAGATCTTGTTTTTTAGAAAGGGCCATCTATTGTAGTAGATCTTGATTTATCAATGAAGATTTGCTTTTAAAGCACGTTGTTACATGTGTTCCTAATTTTGTTTGTAAACAAAATTTTCTTTTCCTTGAATGGTTGGTTTTGAATCTGCATTGGCATTTGCATATCATTCTGCATTGGTCTTGCATTGGGTTCCGCAGCTCATCTGTTGTTCTTGTCCGTCAGAAAGAGAAGAGTCGCGCTGAGTTCTCACGGATACAACACCTGAGCTCAAGCTCAGAGAAGGATGGCAGATAATGATCAGAGGATTGACCAGATAGACAACGACATCGAGGGAATTAAGGACAACGTCAGTCAAATTATGGAGGTTCTTAATGTGATTAAAGCGAAGATGGATACGCAGGTTACAATGGTTTCTGAAGTGGCTACAATAGCAAATCTTCCAACCGCTCCAGCTACGACAGTTGAATTCCCATTTGGCATGTCTAGAGATTTCCTACCACCAATGAACAATCCTCAACCGTCCAGTTTTCAACCATAAGTTGATCCAATGACGATGAATCCTATCTTCACTCAGGCAGGAGGGCCAACTCATGTCCTACCTCTTTTCAACCATCACCAGCCAATCTTCAACGTACCAGACGGTTCCGAAGTTGAAGACGAGAAGCATGAAAAACTAAGGGTGGAGATGGATATTATGGCTAAAAGAATGTGAGCTATTGAAGGGAGTAATGTCTTTGGATCATATTCCAAAGACATATGTTTGGTATCAGGGCGGGTACTCCCACCAAAGTTCAAAATGCCTATGTTTGACAAATATGAGGGAACTACTTGTCCCAAAGTGCACCTGATCATGTATTACAGGCGGATGGCTCCACATATCGAAAACGACAAGCTATTAGTGCATTGCTTCTAAGATAGCCTCAAAGGGGCATCGACCAAATGATACTTAGGTTTGGATCAGGCAAAAATCCATGGTTTTCAAGACTTATCAGACGCTTTCATCCAGCAGTACAAATACAATATGGATCTGGCTCCAGATCGTAGTCAACTTCTTAGTATGACGCAGAAGAGCACAGAATCATTCAAAGAATATGCGTAAAGATGGCACGGGACTGCAGCTCAAGTGGAGCCACCCCTCACAGAAAAAGAACTAGCTGATTGGTTTGTAGACACCGTCAGACCAGAGTTCTACGAAAGGTTAATTAGCAGTGTCACCACCAATTTCTCCGACATCTTCGTTGTAGGAGTAAAGGTCGTGATCGCGACTTTCTATGTCTAACAAATCTAACTGCAAGTGCACAGTCTATCGCGTAGTAATAATAGATATCGATCCCACAGGGACTCGTAATCAATCTAGTATTATCGAGTGTTACGGTGTTTAGCTAGGTCGGTTTGGTTTCAAGTTGAATAATAGCAGAATAAATGCGTAAACTAAAGGGAACTAAAACTTTTACTTAAGATATGAATTTATGAATCGGTATGCAATAATTTTGTTCTTCGGGGATTCGACAAATTACTGGCGTATTAAGTGTTTTCAACTTAGTTTAAGAATAAAATAGTGATCTAAAGACTTTTGTCTCACAATGGTTGTTGACGCTAGTCGCAACTCTAAGGCGGAACGTATGATGTCGCTATCTCGTTCGGGGTTAAAGTTACCTTTTGAAAATCTCTAAGTTCTAATCCTTTTTAAAGCGCATTCGCTGTTTTTAAATCAAATGCCTAGTTTTTACTATCTGGTCTTAGCCGCAGTTGTCGCTTGTTGGTTCGTACCATAGTTAATTTCCCACTGTCGTGGCAAAACTATTTTTAAATAAGTTCTCGCTGTCGCGGCGAACGTTTACTTAGGAATTTTAATTAAAAACTAAAACCATAACTGAGTTTTGAAAAGAGAAAGATTACGCCAATTATTATCAAATCCCGTCCGAATTATTATTACATATCGATTACGGTAATTTAGCTAGACATGGAAAAGGAAATGGTAATTCATAAATAAAAGCAGTAATTTAGAACATACATCATAATGAAAATTTGCAATTACGATTAAAATGAAAACCTGGAAATATCCCAATTGGCTTTTGGGCAGATCCTCCACAATGTTGGCAGGATTCTGGTCTTTGTGCCAATTGATCGTACAAGAAAATGGAAAGTACAAAATACCAAAGAATACAGAGAAGGAAAAGAGAAACAAATAAGAATATGAAAACGGTAAGGTTGCTCTGAAGATAAATTGGCAGCACTTCGTTGTCTTGAATGCGGCTCTCTTTTTCAGGTCCCAACCTCTTCCTTTTATAGAGGGAGAGTATCTAACGGTTATTCCTTCAGGAAGTGGGTTTGAGGCAGAAAAGTAGGAGTTAGTGGTCACTCTTTTGGTCTTTGAGGGGGAATTTTAGCACGTGAACTCATTCTGCACGTTCTGGGTGCATGACGGTCGTCATGGATGTGTGACGGTCGTCACACGTATGACGAGCGTAACGGCCATGTGACGGTCGTCACATCAGTAGAACTCGTATCTGCTGTTTTTCTCTTGGTTTTTCATCTGTTTTTCACCTGTTTTTGCTCCTTTTCTTCATATTGCTTTGCTTGAACATGTTCTTTGAATACCTGCATAATACTTAGACAAATAGCATGGAATGCCCCGAATTCGAAGTGAAACCAGTCAAATATTAGTTAAAACACATGTCATTATATATACAATTTCGCGTTATCAGGTCGAAGTAGGGCTAAAAAATGGAAAAGTAACGACTTCAACTGTCAATTCTAGCGCTAGTGCTGCCAAAAAGTCGGCTAGTAACTTCCACAAAAAGAAGGAGGGCGAAGTAAGTGCCGTAACTTATGGAAGAAGGGCATATAATTCAAAGAATCAACGAAACCAATACCAACAACCGTCCTATGTAGCAGTAGTGACGCTTGTTTTTCAACAGCAAACTCATCAGGGTCCTCAATAAGGGGCGCCCAATCAACATCAGCAGTACCACCAACAAGGGCAGCAGCCTCTGGCTCAAGCTCCGAGGACTAATTATCGAAGTAATGGGCAAAAGATACAACCCATCCCTATGAGTTACACTGATTTGTTCCCTATGCTGATAGAAAGAGGACTTGTCAAAACAAGGAAATTAGGCGCTCCATCTAACCCTTTGCCATTCTACTACAACGCCAATGCACATTGTCTGTTCCATGAAAATGCTTGAAGGATGCTTCACGCTCCAACACATTGTTCGAGAGTTGATTGAAAAGAAGATTTTGTCCTTTGAAGATAATCACCCAAATGTGAAGGATAACTCTCTACCGAACCACGGTGGAGTGAACGCTATCACTGAAGAATGGGAGGGATCTGAAACCAAGATTGTTACCACTATTGATGAAGTCAAAGTACCATTGGTAGAATTACACAAAACGCTCACTCAAGCGTGGATGCTCAAAACTTCTCACGAGAATTGTGAACAATGCATGCTAAATCCACAAGGTTGTGACCTAGTAAAAAAAGATGTTCGAGCGCTGATTGACCAAGGAATGTTGGAGATTAGTAGCTGGAAGAAAAAGGAAGACGTAACGATGATTGAACTAGTATTCAATATACCCGAAGAACCCAGCAAGAGGGCCATCTTCAAAAATGACAACAACAATACAACCAAAAATAGAGCAGTCTGGCCAGTATTCCGTGATGATGTGGCGCCCAGGTTTGGAAGAGATCAGCCTAGGTTCAAGCCAAGAAGGGGATCCAGACCCCACCTGAGGTTCATAGCACCAAAAGATGATTATTCATGGTGTGATGAAATATTTAAAGAAAGAAGACAGCGAAATATCGCTAACATTGCCGGTGGAAGCAGAATGACCTGAAGCGGTCGTGTGTATCAACCCCGAGAAAATCCTGTAGTTTCTCAACCAACGGTTCCCATTCCTAAAGCCGCTGTCACTAAAGAATCCATTCCAAAAGAAGCTGTTTCTAAGGAACCTATCACCGAAGGAAAAGAGAGTCTTAAAGATGACGAGGAAGAATTTCTGAGGATTATTCGTAGGAGTGACTACCGAGTGGTAGATCAACTAAATCAGATGCCATCCAAGATTTCTATTATGTCGTTACTGTTAAGCTCTCCCTTACGTCGTCAAGCTTTGCTAGAAATCCTGACGCAAGCTCATGTGACAAAAGACATCACAGTAGGGAAATTCAATTCCATTGTGGCAAACATCACAACATGTAATACTCTGAGCTTTGATGATAACGATCTAACAGCTGAGAAATGAAAGCACAACTGTGCCTTGCACGTGTCGATCAAATGTGAAGAGGATACATTAGCCAGGGTGCTCGTAGACACATGATTTGCGCTTAATGTAATGCCAAAAAGAACCTTAGCTAAGCTAGCTTACCAAGGGGCTGACATGAGGCCCACATCTCTAGTAGTGAAAGCTTTTGATGGTTCTAGGAGGACAGTGATAGGAGAAGTTGATTTGCCCATCATGATAGGCCCACAAATTTTCAAAATTACTTTTCAAGTAATGCATATTAATCCAGTCTACAGCTGTCTATCGGGGAGGCCTTGGATACATAAACCAGGCGCTGTTACCTCCACTCTACATCAGAAAATGTAATCCGTCGTCAATGACCAGTTGGTCATCATCCACGGTGAAGAAGACTTAATGGTGAGCAACCTGTCTTCCTTCAGATACATCGAGGCAGATGAAGATGCGCTCGAAACGGTTTTCCAAGCGCTGAAAATAACCCATGTTGTTCTGGTTGATGAATCGGCTATAACCTGCGGTCCATCTTTCACTTCTGTTCAAAGCATCAACGCTGCATTAAAGACCGGACTCCCATTGGGATGGGGAGAGGTTATCAAAGTCAACACTCGAGCAAAGAATGATCGACAAGGGTTGGGTTACAAACCAACTCTCGAAGATGAGCCAGAGGAGAGCGTCATGAAGAAGAAATCCTTGAAAGAGATTTTTACCAGCAGCGGATTGCAAGTAAATGCCATCATTGCTGAAGAAGAAGATAATGATCTTGACAACCTGATAATCTGAGGAGGAGCAACTTTGTGCAACTAGGAGACTATGGAGATTCCTGTCTTTTTACCCTTAGAGTAATTCATTTGCTTGTTAGCTTTGTTTTTCTTTAAATTCCTGGTCTTGCCCGAGACCTGTGAATCATTTTGTATGGGCCACTTTGCAATTTGAAAAATCTATGAATGAAAGTTGTTTTTGTTAAAACTCTTGTTTGTTTTTTGCTTATCATTTTCACTCTTTTTAAAAGAAAAATGACAACTTTTTGTGAAAACTTAAAAACAACCCTTCATTTGCATGTCTGTGTGTGTGTGTGTTGCACCCTAAAATTTGCTCAACCTACTTCACTTGGTTTATGGTTCATAGCTTTAGCATTTGCATATAAAGTCATGTACATAGTCTAATCATTTGCATAGCATAACATGGGCAAGCCATCCAATAAGGGACCAAATGCAATTCTTATGAGCATATCAAGAGGGTATTATTCAAATTCAAGCACATCCAAGTCATCAGAAAGAAATTGAAATCTGAGAAGTTAGTGGACCAAGCAGTTGATCTATCTCCTATCTTGAGGGTATTTGAAGATCATCAAAGAAGCTGTGAGCGGTGAATTGAGGTCATGGAGGGTATATAGAGATCATGGAAGACCTAGAGAGTCATTTTAAAAGTGAGGCAAGTCATTGATGTGATTACAAGAGATGCAGTTGAAGACAGTCAACTAGGGTTTCATCTGGGTCAACCCTAGGTCAACCCTAGGTCAGATGCTTGATTGAAAGGCATCAATGTCTGTTTGAAAGATGTGGAATGCTTCATTTGACATGTAGATATGGATGTGGTGTTGTGCCAAGGAGAGATCAAAAGAAATCAAGAAGAAGAGAGGTTTCTAAATTAGGGTTTCTGTGTAAAATCCCCTGATTTAGGTCAAACTTCCAAGCAAGATAATTCAAAATGAAAGCTTCAAATGGATCCTTGGACAACATGAAACTTGTAGAGGATCTCAAGACATTTAATTTGAGTAGTGGAAGACATCAAGGAGATTTATAGAACTCAAGTTATGGTTCTTGCAAGTTACAGGTCATCAGAGGCATCTGAAATTTGTCTGTGAAAGTTACTTGACTTCCAAGCAACTTTTACCCCTCAAGGAGCTTTCAAATGGATTTCTGGTCAACATGAAAGTTGTTCCTCATGATCTTAGCTTTCTAGAAAGGTATGATATGCCTTCATCTGATTTGTGGAACTCTACTTATGACTTTGGCAAGCAAAGGGTATTTAGGTCATTTGGAAATTATGGGTCATTTCAAACATGTGCCTAAAACTCATACTTGCAAGTCTCAAGTGGAAAAATGTTCAACATCAAAGTTGTTCCAAATGACATTTTGAGTTTAGAATAGTGGTCATGGGAGTTGGCAAATGCTCATAGCTCAAGGTTTCAAATTTGGTCAAATAAAGGTGAATTTAATGAATAAAAGTGACTTAAAAAATGAGATTTTGCAATACTTGTCCAAATGGGATGAAATTATAGGTCATTTTGATTGGAATTAATGTTTTGAGAACATTGGAAATAGTGTATTTTTGAGCTTAGTTCAAAATTTGATAGTTATCATGGCTTGCTTATGATTAAAGTAACATATGCCAAATCACAAGGGATTTGTGTACAAGAAACCTCCAGCAATTTCTAGATGATTCCATGGGCATCTATATAAACCCTAGAGCTGATCCATGAAGGGGTTGCACTTCATTTTGATCCAAAACACATAGTTTCACTCTCTCTTGCATTTTTTGCAAATTCATTCAAACTCTCCCAATTCTTCATCATTCTGCAAAATTATTGATCCTACCATACTCCATATTCATCATAGACCACATCGCAAGCAAGATCCAAGTGTATTAGTGCAAGATTCGTGTGCTGCAAGTTCATCATCCAAAGTGCAAGAAGAGTTGGTTATGGCAGTTCAAGGCATTTGAGCAAAGATCATTGCAAACAATATCAAGATCCACCTCCATTGATCAATCCTAGAGCATTGCTAGCTGTGAATCCAAGAACTTCACCATCTGTTTTCAATTTTGCACCAGGTTAGTATCTTCTTCGAATTGGCTTGAATTAAGTAGTATGATAGAGAATTGTTAGGTTAATGTTGGTTAGGGTAGTTAGATGATTGATTATGGAGCTTTAGGCAAGTTTTCGTGGAGGTTGACATATGAGCATAACAACTGTTTGGATCTAGAACTAGAAGAATAGGAAACATTAATTCATGTGGTTTGGCTTAGGTTAATCAATGATCCAAGGTGAGTATTTTGATAACAAGAAACTGGAAAAATAAGAAGTTGGAAGTTTGAGTATCCATGGAAGTGTACCATCGGGTTTCTTGATTCAGGTGGTTTCAGTGAGAACTATTAACATGGTTGTATTCTACGTGGAAATTGGAGCAAGTTTGCTTTTTATAGAATTGATTTTGATGGAGAAACGAGGGAATACGAATGAGGACAAATCTGGTTCATGAAAGCTTCGTGCATGGCAGAATGGTTAGCAAACCCTAGCAAGGTTGAAGACGACTTGGTATGCGTTAGATCTATGCAAGACTTTTGACTCAGGATGCAATCCAACGGCCAGTATTTGAACTGAAATGAGAGGGAAGCCTGGTGCCTTAAGTACACCGTTTCATTTAATTGCCAATTCTGGGCTTAATGACATCAATGCTAGCCACACCCCCCCAACGCAGGGCCCATAGTCATTTTTGAACAGCAAGCAACTGCTATTTGCAAACCGCGCGCGCTTTTTTTTTTTTCTTTTGATTTTCTGATTAAATTTTGTTTTAATTTTGGGCCTAGTTATTTTGCTAATGCACACCCCCTGAGTACCTGGCCCATGTGATATTGAACTGGGCGTATATGCTGCTTGGCACCCCCTGGGCTTCTTGCTTTTTATTTTGTTTAATTCATCTTCTCATCATTTTATAAAATCCATATTAAATCAAAAAATGAGAATTTTGACATGAGAGTTTTTGCAATAGTTTAACATAGACTTGAAGAAAATTAAAATGATTAAAAAATAATAGTTTAGCTATTTTTTCTATTTTTGCTTATATTTTACATTTTAATTGTTTTTTAAATAAATATAGTTTTGTATATAGTTTTTGTAGAATTTCTTTTAGGTATTTCCCATAATCTTTTTAGGCTAATTTTTTTTTTGTATAACTAGATACATATGTTAGGTGCCCCCCTTGATTTTTATTACCAATTGTTAGGATTTATTTTAGGTAGTTTTAGTTAGAAAACATTAGGCTAATCATTTAGGGTTGTGAATATAATATAGGTCTAACAAAACAAGTTTCTTTTTTGGTTCTCTTTAGGACAAATTAAGAGGGGACTATAGGGGTATTATGGGTAAATGATTAGATCCCTTAGAAAATGCTAGGAGTTCCCCTATTATGTTAATACTATTAGTATACTTTCTGCAATTGATTGATTGTGTGGTGTGCCCTCTCTAGGGTTATTGTTTGACTGTGTGGGGGTATTGGGCCTTGCTTGGGGTTTGGGTTTGTGATGTAGACTTTGCTGATGAAGCCATTGAAGACAAAAGGAATGAAGACTCAGTTCAGGAGTTGATGAAGAGTATCTCTTGCTGGCAGCTGTTGAAGGTTATAGATCTAGGAGTTAGGTAGAGCTCTAGAATAGCAACTTGATCCACAAACATGGAAGCTCTTGTTTGCCTCCATCCCTCTCTATGATGCAGAGTCTCTCTAGGACATTCACCCCCTTCCTTTGGAAGGCTTGGTGAACGTGTCTAAGAGATAGAACTCTTGAGAGAAACATTCTAACATGTTGTTCACAGTCTGTTTGCCACCTTTGGTGGTCAACTAACTGTTTAGCATTCCAATTCATTCTTTTGATGATTCCTCAGCTTGGAGAGTGAGACTTGAAGAAGAGCCCTGAAAGATTGAAGATAGAGACCTTGCTTGAAGGCTGTGAAGATGAAGACTGATGCTTGCTTGAAGCCCGTAGATGTTTGAAGATGACTTGAAGACAAATGTTGATGAGGACTACTGTTGCTGTTTATTTTTGCTGTTAATTTTTATGATTTGTTTGAATTTCCCTTGGCTGTATTGTTTGCCATTTAAATCTGTTAGGTTGAAAGCGAATTTTGTTCGCTTTTGCCTGTTGTTTTCTAGGTTCGAGGTTGAGTGGGACTCCCTTGCCTCGCTTGTATTGTTGCATCCATGCATATTTTACTATTTTATTA
>CAWUDS030004454.1:0-90160 GCA_963859935.3 Lathyrus sativus
CCTGTTCAAACCTTAACCATAGGATGAATCCATGGCATGACAACAGTAGGACTTGATAGTCTCCCTCCTAGTTGGGCCTGTTCTCTTCTCATCTCAAAACAGTTTAAGATACAGTAATCATGAATGATTTCTTTCGTACGTTACGAGCCTTAAGCTAATCTGAGAAAGGATTGTGGGAGAGTTTCTTTTCCACAGTATGGATGTTTAGTATGGTACCCTTTGGGTGACATGCGACGCATTCACTCTCAGGTCATAGTCTCTAGTGCGATTGAAATCGCAAACACAATAAAAAACACTTCTTTTGTAAAAGACAGGAAATAAATCGTAGTTTCCCGAACTACGTGAGCTCTGGTCTCTCATGCCTGTTGAGAGTAAGTAGGCACAAGATGGCGATGTCTTGGCGAGCTACCTCCCCCATAACCCTTCGTAGGCCGAACTACGTTGACTCTGATTTCTCATTCTCTGATGAGAATACGTAGGCATAAAGCGCGACTCTTTGCCAAGTCATTTTTGTTTTCTTTTTTAGCCAGCCTTGATAGGTAGATAGAATAAAAACAACCCGTCCAAGTAAACACAACAAGCGAGGATCCCGTCGAGTACGACGGACGTGAGGGGTGCTAATACCTTCCCTTGCGTAACCGACTCCCGAATCCAGACGATGGTTGCGATGACCTTGTCTTACCCTTTTTCGTCAAGGTTTTTCTGATCGTTTCCTTTCCCGCTCTGAGGATAAATAACGAAAGGTGGCGACTCTTCTGTCATGCCGGCACCTTATTTTCGCGCATAGCGACAGATATCTATAAAATCTATCTCAATTCTAGTTTTAGAATTGAGGGCAGACGTACCCCGAAGCGAGGACGACGGGGAACTGCCTACCAAATACTTGTCTTCTCTATTTTTCAGCATTTACGTTATAGTTCAAAATAAGTGATTTTTGTATAAGCTCTATTGTCAAAATTGTGATATCAATTGAGTAAGAGGTTAAAACTCTGTTTTTGACTCCAAAGTACAACAAAGACATTGTACTAGGCTGGTTGGAATCACTTACTCAAATAAATATCACTTGCAGTGTTTTGCACACCAAGTGTTTGACATATTGCTTGAACCAAAATATCTTACTTGTGTATCTAGTTTTGGTTTGCTCTTTGAATCATTGGAACTAGGAATCCTTACAACTGAAGTAGATAATTGATAAGTGTGATTAGTGTTGTGATTCAATTTCCAAATTGTCATTAATCCAAAGGCTTACGCATATCCGGTTTTCCAATAACCGTTCGCTTTAGACTATATTTTCCTCGGCTGCTTCCGCACTTAAAACATTTTTAAAACCAATTTTAAATTGGGTAGCGCCGACTCAAATTTTAATTGGGGATCTATTCAACCCCCTTCTAGATCTGTGCCATAGTCTAACAAGTGGTATCTAGAGCTCCGGTTATTCGTGCTTCAAATACAACGTAGATAGAAAATGGCTAACGAACCAAAGGGGCGTACAATAGGGCTCCCGTTTTCAACGGTGAAAATTATAGTTATTGAAAGACTGTATGCGGGTGTGTTGCGGTGGAAATAGGATTACAAACTATTAATGAGTTTGAATCGCAATTCAATTCACAACCGCTCTTTGATTTATCCGAAGGAAAAGGTCAAAAGAGGGAAACCTATTTTGCATCGTAAACACAATGCGGGGAAAGATCTAGGGTTCGGGGGTTGGTTAAATTTAGGGAAGGTATTAGCACCCTAAACTTCTGTAGTACTCTACAGGAACCTTTTGTTCAAATGTTTACTATTTGCTTTATTTATTTGCTTAAGGTATATGTACAAAGGGATTAAAAGTGAGAAAGAGACCTAAGGGGTTAATTCTAAGTTTACTCGGCAAAGACATCGCATCTTGTGCCTACGTATCCTTACGGGAGTGAATCAGAGTAATCGTAGTTCCCTCAAAAGGGAGGTTAGAGACTTCTTGACTGTGGTCAAGGTCTCACGGGGAATAAACATGTCTTAAGGACACGCTTACGGGAGTGTAGAAACTCCAAATCTCTATGTTGAATTGTTAAGTTGTAATTAGGGTTAAATTAGGGATTCCACGGGGGGAAACCCTAAACTGAGCGCGGCAGCTCTTTGACCTAATGCTAGGGGTAAAATTGTAATCTTGCCTGCGGCGAGGCATTTGTGAAAATTAGGGTTTGTAGTTTGTAGTTTTGAGGATTTGAAATTGAATGTGTGAAGTTTTACGGACTATTGGCGCGGCGGCCAAACAGTTAGACCTAACCTTCGGATGTGTGCAATGTGACAGAAATAATGGTAAACGCGTGAGATAATTGAATCATGCAAACAGAGAGATAATGTCATAATTAAACCATGCAAGCAGAAATTTAAGGCAGAATTTAAAGAGCGATTGTTAAGTTCGCGAGGTTACATGAGAGGAGGCAGATACAATATGATAATGAAATTGAATTGAACAATAATAAAATAAAATAAATAACGGTTCGAGTTATTATTAAAAAAAAAAGATTTTAGTATTATTTTAAATTTATCTAAAAAAAGTTTTTCTTAAAAATAATAGGTTTTCATATTAATTTGGAAAAGATGTAAATGTTATTTATTTTAAAAAACAGATTTTTATATTATAACAAGTTTTAATAAATTAATGATAACAATAATAATAATAATGGTAATAATAATGATAATAATGATAATAATAATAAATAATGATAATAATAATAATATAATAATAATAATAATAATAATAATAATAATAATAATAATAATAATAATAATAATAAAGCAATAATGAATTTTAAATGTGCCAAATAACCCAACATTGTTGCTAACGCAGAAATGCGCTCATCGCAACCAGATCTAGATCGACGAAACAAAATTTATCGCAAAGAAAAAGAAATTAAGCAAAAAATAGTATTATTGCTCACACAAAAATGCTATCATCGCAACCAGATCGAACTACACAAATGTCACGCGTCATGCACACAAATGTGCAAACATCGTATCGACATAATTCGATCAAAAATTAATCTTATATATATAAACTCTAACAATTTAAAAATTATATATATATATATATATAAAAGTAACAGTAATAGATAAAGAAAAAGAAATAACGGTAATAGATGAAGAAAAAGAAATAACGGTAAAAGATGAAGAAAAAGAAACAACAATAATAGATGAAGGAAAAGAAATAACGGTAATAGATGAAGAAAAAGAAATAACCGGTAAAAGATGAAGAAAAAGAAACAACAGTAATAGATGAAGGAAAAGAAATAACGGTAACGATGAAGAAAAAGAAACAATAGTAATGGATGAAGAAGAAAACTAAATAACGGCAGACAGCACTCACTCCTCAGGTTTTTTTCATTCTCCCCTCTTTTCCAACAAGGCAACTCATGTATATATAGGGAACAAATTAGGGTTAACACCAAATTGTCAATAATGTCCCTAAAGCCCATTTTAAGCCCAAACTAAATAATTAGTAAGAAAAATAAAATTTAAATAATTAAAATAATTAAAATAAACTTAAAATAAAAACTAATAATCCTATTGATTCCTAAAATCAAAAATATTATAAAAAGAACAAAATTTTTTCAATAATTTTTTATTTTATGATTTTTGGATATTTTATGAATAATTTAGAAAAAGTGAAAAAAATAATATTTTAAAAAATGATTTAATTAAAATACGAAAATAATAATGAAATAATAATAAAAAACTATTTTTGTTATTTTTTTAATGAAAGATAGAAAAATTAGAATAAAAATAATAAAAAACAAAAAAAGTGACAAAGGTGAGATTCGAACTCTCAACCTCTCACACTCATAACTCCTTACACATGTCCTCCTGCCAATTGTGCCATTTTTACTTTTTAGGAAAAAAATGCATGCCATATGATGTTTACCTGCAAAAAGTCAAACGACTACACAAATTTGTTAGTAATTGATTAAATGCAATAAAAATGCAATGAAATGCGACGACAAATCTTAGGGCAAAATTTGGGGTATTACAGTTGCCCCTATTTAAATAACTTCACCGGGTGATTCGAGTGGCGGAGACTCGAGGAATCATGGTGGAGGGATTTAAATATAGATAACCGAAAATTTTGCCCTTATATGTGGCGATATGCAATGTTATGGACCAAACAAGACTAATGCAGACAATGCCATGAATATGATATGATGTGTATGCTGGAATGATGAGTGCGAAAATGCTGACGAATACGACGACACAGGGACAGACGCTACGAGGAAGAACACACTGGGAAAACGACGCGCTGGGACCCAGTACACACTGGAAATTCTAAAATGATGGTCAACTGGTGCGAACACGACCAATTGTTATTTTGGGACGAGATTCTCAAATGGAGATGACACCTGTGAGATGGCCTCCACTAGGGAATCTAAAAGTAAACTGGATCATGTACGACTGCAAGATCGATTACAGAATGCTGGAGCATTGTGCAAAGAATAACATCCAAGCTTCTGTAAACTATCTCTCGTGACAAGATCAAACGGACTGTTCGGGAATCCGTAGCAAATATACAGGGTAAAAACCGGCTGTACGCCAAAATAAATGGACTTTAGGAATAAGATCCTTAAATGGAGATGGCACCTATGAGATGACCTCCACCAGGGAATGTCTAATAATAAAACAGGATCTACACGGTTGCAAGATCAATTACAGAATGCTGGAGCATTGAGCAAAGAATAACATCCAAGCATCTATAACCTATCCCTCGTGATGGGATCGAATGGACTTTTCAGAAATCCATATCATATATACAGGGTAAAGACCGGCTGTATGCCAAAATAAATGGACTTTGATGGGAAATGCCCTGATAAGCTTCTCGAGGAGAACTATCACTTATCGTTGGAAGGGACTTATGTGCCAAAATGGATAAGCACTCAAATAAAGAGGATGCTGCTTATCTGATAAATAAATCTTCTCGTATTTAAGGTCGGTGCCTGGAATACGATTCTGATTCTTCTCTTACTGAAGGATAAATGAACTTTTTCATATTTCAAGATCGTGCTCTCCTGAATATGAAAAGGGTAAACTGAACTTCCTCATACTTCAAGATCGTGCTCTCCTGAATATGATTCCGCTCCATCTTTTTTTTTTTTTTTTTTAAAGGGTAAATGAAATTCTTCATACTCAAGATCGTGCTCTCCTGAATATGAAAAGGGTGAACTGAACTTCCTCATACTTCAAGATCGTGCTCTCCTGAATATGATTCCGCTCCTTCTTTTACTAAAGGGTAAATGAACTTCTTCATACTTCAAGATCGTGCTCTCCTGAATATGAAAAGGGTAAACTGAACATCGTCATAATTCAAAATCGTGCTCTCCTGAATATGATTCCGCTCCTAAAGGGTAATGAACTTCTTCATACTTCAAGATCGTGCTCTCCTGAATATGATTCCGCTCCTTCTTTTACTAAAGGGTAAATGAACTTCCTCATACTTCAAGATCGTGCTCTCCTGAATATGATTCCGCTCCTTCTTTTACTAAAGGGTAAATGAACTTCTTCATACTTCAAGATCGTGCTCTCCTGAATATGATTCTGCTCAAACCTCCCCGTACTTCAAGATCGTGCTCTCCTGAATACAATTTGGTTCAAACCTTCCCATACTTCAAGACGACAGGTAAAATGGAAGCCCAACTGCTCAATGGAGATGGCCATTTGCTGCGAGTCATAACGAAGATAGGATTGGCTTCTCAGGCGAGAGATGTCGCTTATTTTGCAAGAGTAGCAATAATAAGCCTCTCATGTAAGAACTGCTTGTAGAGGTGATAACAGATGATGATAAGCTTCTCTGGTGAGAACAGGCGTGTATTTGTTGTGTAAGGTTGTCATATCGATAGGTTTCTCAGGCGAGAAATGTATCATACCGATGCTGTAACAATGTAGGATTGTAAAGTGTTGTACTGATAGATTTTCCAGGCGTGAACTGGCGTGCATCTGTAAAGGATTAGTTGAAAGATAGTGCAAAAATAAATGCACGTCCGGGTACAGTGATGAACTTCTCGGGCGAGAACAGTCGCGTACCTGTCATGGTATGGTGAAAATCTTTAGATGGTGCAAAATAAATGCACGTCCGGTTGGGCTTGACGACCGACAAGACTGAGATTCAATCTAGGATCGAGCTAGAAAGAAGACTGGTAATCAAGACTCCATTGAGGGAATGAACTCGAAGGGTAAATATCTTATCCTGGTGAGGAAAGATAGCTGAAGTAACCGTCATCCACGAGGATCGAGCTCTGTGGGGAAACTGGAAACAAGTAAGTATTTTATGCTTATGGCTGACAATCTATTTGGAGAGAATGGACGAACCCAGTTACTCGGCGGTAACAAACCAATGATGGAGACACAATGAACCTGTGCATGTTAACGTGTATGTTAATGAATATGTTAATATGAATGTATGTTAATGTCTATGTAGTTAAATATGCAAGATGTTATGAAATGAGTATGCCATGAGTATGTAATGAATATGTAATGAAATAGGCATGTGATGCTTATGCCCTTGCGTATGCTGACGAAACAGACTAGAGACAGGACGAGAGATGAAATAAACATCTCGACGGAGATACCCTGCATTCTCTGCAACCAATACGTCAATCATGGGTAAGAAGGATCAATGGTAGAACCAAATCTGGTTTCAAAAGTTCTGAATTCTCTGGGGAGAAAGTAATCTGCTTGGGTGCCCAGTATCACGTCTTCACATGGGGAGAAGAAAACCTGAGGGACACTTTCGAGTTACCCAAGAAAAAGTTGTCAGCTTATAGTCTCTCTGGGGACTGTGATGAGGCAATAGTTTAGGAGCCTGTTGCAACACTGAGGTTTATTGGGGAATGAAGGCCGCTGCGAGTAAAATCCATTGGGTGTATGAGGAAAAGTTGTGAAACCACCTAGTTTTGATCTTGAAGGATCTTGTAGTAGTCGCCATTTGTTTCCTTTAAAAACATGGTGCCCCAGGATACTTGCGTTGCGAGGTAGGGTCATCTCAAGAGGATTTTATAGAGAACACCGAGTCCGGTTGCCCCATTGTTCTCAAACTCTTTGAGAGATTTGTCAGGTCTCGACGTAACTGGCACAAATTAATCGTGTTACGACGAAATCTTTGGGAAATAGCTCTTAAGAATGTCAGACTCACGTTGGTAAGCGAATTGGGAAACTGCCTGCCCCTGTTCAGCAGGATCTTCAAGTTCCACGGGTTATGTTCATATGTAAATCTCTAAGATATCAAGCAAAGTTGTCATGCCTGAAATGCCTATCCTGAGCTTGTCAATGTACACATATATTTGTCCTGAATTTTTGTTTTGAAAAAAGATATCGCGATAACTTGTGACCGAAATCACTAGTCAGGATATAAGTTTTAATTATAATGCCAACATGAATTTTTTCTGAGCATAGCTCGTAGGAGTCAGGAAACGTGATCTTGTCAAGTATGCTTTCAACCGAAGTCCTACTTCAATTAGGTCTTTTAAAGGTTGTATCGTGGCTCGGTTCACGGTTTAAGAAACAAAGGATAAAGGCTCAAAGTTATATTTGTACCCACCCATTCTTCGTGATGTTCTCCAATCCTAATTCAGTTAACCGGATACGAACGCTCATATCTCAAGCGGATTTGCTATGGTCGAGAATTTATCAAGGCTTTGGACATGGCAGTCACTCACCTATTTCTAATGGAAATTGGTCACACGATTTTGTTCTTTACTAGGGATTATTTATGGTACCCTCTTTGCTTTTATTCCCTAACTTTTGCCTGGACAATGTCTTTTGATCTGACTTTGGAGTCCAGCGGGATGCCCCAGTTTTGCCTAAGTCTCCTTCATAGGTTTTGACTTAGCGGGCTTTTATTATTTTTTTGAATATTCTTTTATGCACAAGTCGTGTAAATCTTTCGAAAGGCTCGTGACTGCCTCACTCCTTAGGTAACCGAGGGATAGCCATTGTATTGGACTTCTTAAGATGCTAAGGATAAATTCTTGAAGGTTGGCTCTTCCTTTTTAAGAGTCTAAGCGCTCGATCGGTTTAACTGAAACCTACCATGCCCCAGGTTAGGATGAAGGTTCTTAAAAGAAAGAAAACTACTACTTCAAGGCTCAAAGAGGTTAACGAGGGATTAACATCCTTATATCTCCAGTGTTTGGGATTTGAAACAATGCCCTACATCATCAGCAGGTTTTAATTGAAAGCATACGACAAGAAACCCGACGTTTTGAGTTCGTCATCCTCCCCCCAATTCTCCATCAGAACAAGAGATCGGGTAAAGTTGGCATTATGATTTATGAAAACGTTTTTTTTTTGAATGAGTGAAACGAATGGATTTATTCAAGACAAACATATGCGTTGCATTAATTAATCGAAGATAAACAAGTTCGTACATGCTAAATATGCTTAATCAAAGAGAAATACATATAAATAAACAAATGAACTGTCGGAAAAATCCTTCTAAATGTTTATGAAATCTTGCATTCAAGAGTAACAGCTTCTTTGGCGGAGCCTCAATGGAAGGGACGTCTGGTTTACGATCACTGCGAGTCGTCATGGCTTGCCCCAGTTACGCTGGTCACATCTTCAACAGTTTTCAGTCGTTGCTTCAAAATAAACTTCCCAGATTCTTTGTTGATCCCGGTCATATCATCTTGTGGGTTACTGAAATGAAGCGAGCTAGGCCTTTGAATAATTACTGGATTCGACTGATTTGCCACAGGAGTAGCATGCTTTGCAGAATTCGAACTCGACAAGTGAGGGACCCCGAGAGGAGTCTCGATCTTCATCTGAGCATCGCTAAAAGACAACTTCTTCGCTTCTAGCAAATTTCTGACAACTTTCTTAAGAGCATAGCAATTCTCTAGATTATGGCCGGGCGCACCCTCATGAAATAAACAATGAGCGGCAGCGTTGTAACCTGCAGGTAACGGATTAGGCGGAGGACCCAAAGCACGGGTGATAATCAGACCCTGTTGTACCAAATGGGGGTATAACTCAGTGAAGGTCATCGGAATTGGAGGACAAGGCTTATACTGACTCTTACGGAGATAAGGAACCTGATCCTGTGATTGCTGGTGAACAGGGGTGTTGGGCACTCGTTGACTGTTGACAGGAACTTGCATGGGCGGATAACCGGAAGGTTATTGATAAACCGGTGCTTGATATACAGGAGCTGACTGCACAGGCTGGTATGTAGGAAACTGCTGATCGAAAGGAGGTGCAACAGTAGCTACATAGGGTTGCTGGACATATGGCGACGGATAACCTTGAACATAACTCTGCTGATGTTGCCAAGGTGAGGAGTAACTGTTTTGCGGTTCCTTGAACGTGCAGGTCCTTTACCATGGTCGGAGTTAGGAGTTTTACACTTTGGAGGGGTAGCTCGTCGAACTGTCTGAGCACTAGGAGGCACCAAACCGGATTGAAGACCGTGAGGAGGTACATTCTCGACAGTAACAGCTGGTTGAGATTCCATAACAGTATTAGTAGTCTAAGAAACAACAGTAGACTGAGCGTCCACCTTCACACTAAGAGCTTGTAGCATCTCAAAATCTGCCCTACACTTCCTCGAAGATCTTCGAGTTCATGGATGACACGGTTGATCTCTTGGTTTTGATCTTCCATCCTTTGAAGGGTCGTATTGATGCAGAGAACTTAGGATGACAAAACTGGAAGGTGAGAGAACCGAGTATGAGAAACCGGGAGACACATGCAATGCAAAAGTATGATGCTAAAATGTGAATGCAAATGAAGATTTCATGGAATTCAAATATTTACGAATATTGCGGAATACCAAGGAAACTTTTAATTCATTGAAGACAAATTACAAATAATATTCTTGCAACCAAAATAGCTAAATAAAAGCCTAGAAAGTCCTAGAGAAGCATCTTCCCCAACTTCAGTGAGCAGACGGAGAGTCGGAGGAAAATAAATATTCGTAGAGCCTTCTCTTCTTGTAGGATTGTATCTAATCATTCTTCGACTGAATCTGCTTTTGAAGTTCTTCGTACTCGCTGACCATCACATGGTATTTGTTCTTCCATGATTCTGTTTCGCGTTGTGATCTCTTCAAAGTGATCTTCAAAGTCTCAGCTTCAGTCATGAAATACTGGACAAGTTCTTCTCTTTGAGGTAAAGGATCTTGGCGAGAGTAAGGCATCTTCAACTCAATAGCTCTTCCTCGGACTCATTGAAGGTATGGTTCCATGGACACACAATTAGGTCTTCCCAAACTTTCTTTGTCCTTCTTATGCAGATGATTCCAAGAGGATAGAATCTGATCTTGAAGCTTTTTGTCGTCTTCGAAAAAGATTTTCTCCACATGAATACCTTTAGGTGGTTCCTTCAAGGGGTATCCCAACTGTCGGCGAGCTAGGACTGGATTGTAGCTAATTCCTCCATTGAAACTGAGCAAAGGCACATTGTTGAATTTTCCACAACTATCAATGATCGATATCCCATCATACATGCGATTATACCAATCAATATCAGAGTGAGTCAAAGCCATAACTTTTTGCGACCAACGTTCTTGATTAGGTCTCCAGAACGGACCGGACTTGGGTAAGTGAGAAATAAACCACTTGTATAGTAATGGCACACAACATGTAATCATTCCTCCACCATGAAAGTTTTGGAGATGTACTGAATGATAAGTATTACCCAATAGCGTTGGAACTGGATTTCTTCTCATGAAGGTCTTGATTGCATTAAGGTCCACAAACCCCTCAAAACTAGGAAAAAGCAGCAACCCATAAATAAGCAAGGCAAATATTGTCTCAAAGGCAAACATGTCTTTATGATCGGCATAAAATTGGGCCTTCTTAATTAGGAAGTCCCTGAGAAAACCAGAGGTCCCCCCTTTGGTGATCATATTGTTTTTGACCTTGGATATCCTTAGACAAATGGCTTTAGCAATATCTCGTTCTTTAGGGTCTTCCTCCAAGAAGGGGAATGGAGACTTATCCAAGATAGATAATCCCACCAACTGAGAGTACTCTTCTAAGGTAGGTAAAAGCTGATAATCTGGAAAGGTGAAGCAGTGATAATCTGGATCATAAAACTGTAGCAAAGTCGCAAGAAGTCCTTCGTTTACTTGAACCTTCAACAAAGACAATAGCCTTCCATATCTGTTTTGGAACTTTTCTTGATCTTGAACCAAATCTCTTAGCTTCTCTAGGACTTCCAAATTAAAACCCTTAAAAGTAAATTTCAAAGTATGCTTCCTAGAGTGATCCATGGTATCCTGCAATGTTCATAAATAGAGTTTGAATTCCATGAAGTCTTAATGCGATGTTTTATGAATGCAATGCATGAAAACACACAAATTCCTAGGTTAAAGGTATGTGAGCGGAGTCAAGGTCTACCCATCCAGAAAGGAGTGTACTATAGGTTAGTTGTACCTGCAGAACAAGGTTCTAAAAAGTGCCCAAAGTCATCAGCCCATCTTTCGGATATTATCAACCTTCCGATTGACTCGGGGGTTAATAATATTCTCAAGAGAACCTCTTTTGAGTGTAGTATCGCGTAGCAACCGTTATAGGATTACTCCCACATAGTTCCCGCACTACGTCCTAAGTAAGGCCGAGGTGGTGTTAAGGTACTACGGTCCTCAATATCACAGACTCCAATCGACCATGGAAAAAGTTTTCATGATTACTCGTTCAACCGAACCATTTTCGAAAAGGTCTCAACTGAGCGGTGATTCTCGAATCAGCTTGGTCGGGATTCAACTCCCTATAAGCCTCATCGAATATATCTCCATCCTATAATAATGTCACTAGTCCGGGCGTAGGACTTATCTCACAACACAAGGAACAGTCCCCCAGTCAAAGTACAATATATACATGCAAATGAATAACAAAGCAAATGGTAATAAATATGAACAAATTAGGGATAACCCTCAAAAGTTAAGACATCCCCAGTGAAGTCGCCATTTTCTGTTGCGGTGGAAATAGGATTACAAACTATTAATGAGTTTGAATCGCAATTCAATTCACAACCGCTCTTTGATTTATCCGAAGGAAAAGGTCAAAAGAGGGAAAACCTATTTTGCATCGTAAACACAATGCGGGGAAAGATCTAGGGTTCGGGGGTTGGTTAAATTTAGGGAAGGTATTAGCACCCTAAACTTCTGTAGTACTCTACAGGAACCTTTTGTTCAAATGTTTACTATTTGCTTTATTTATTTGCTTAAGGTATATGTACAAAGGGATTAAAAGTGAGAAAGAGACCTAAGGGGTTAATTCTAAGTTTACTCGGCAAGACATCGCATCTTGTGCCTACGTATCCTTACGGGAGTGGAATCAGAGTAATCGTAGTTCCCCTCAAAAGGGAGGTTAGAGACTTCTTGACTGTGGTCAAGGTCTCACGGGGAATAAACATGTCTTAAGGACACGCTTACGTGGAGTGTAGAAACTCCAAATCTCTATGTTGAATTGTTAAGTTGTAATTAGGGTTAAATTAGGGATTCCACGGCGGGAAACCCTAAACTGAGCGCGGCGGCTCTTTGACCTAATGCTAGGGGTAAAATTGTAATCTTGCCTGCGGCGAGGCATTTGTGAAAATTAGGGTTTGTAGTTTGTAGTTTTGAGGATTTGAAATTGAATGTGTGAAGTTTTACGGACTATTGGCGCGGCGGCCAAACAGTTAGACCTAACCTTCGGATGTGTGCAATGTGACAGAAATAATGGTAAACGCGTGAGATAATTGAATCATGCAAACAGAGAGATAATGTCATAATTTAAACCATGCAAGCAGAAATTTAAAGGCAGAATTTAAAGAGCGATTGTTAAGTTCGCGAGGTTACATGAGAGGAGCAGATACAATATGATAATGAAATTTGAATTGAACAATAATAAAATAAAATAAATAACGGTTCTAGTTATTATTAAAAAAAAAAGATTTTAGTTATTATTTTAAATTTATATAAAAAAAAGTTTTTCTTAAAAATAATAGGTTTTCATATTAATTTGGAAAAGATGTTAATGTTATTTATTTTAAAAAACAGATTTTTATATTATAACAAGTTTTAATAAATTAATGATAACAATAATAATAATAATGGTAATAATAATGATAATAATGATAATAATAATAAATAATGATAATAATAATACTAATAATAATAATAATAATAATAATAATAATAATAATAATAATAATAATAAAGCAATAATGAATTTTAAATGTGCCAAATAACCCAACAATGTTGCTAACGCAGAAATGCGCTCATCGCAACCAGATCTAGATCGGACGAAACAAAATTTATCGCAAAGAAAAAGAAATTAAGCAAAAAATAGTATTATTGCTCACACAAAAATGCGATCATCGCAACCAGATCGAACTAACACAAATGTCACGCGTCATGCACACAAATGCGCAAACATCGTATCGACATAATTCGATCAAAAATTAATCTTATATATATAAACTCTAACAATTTAAAAATTATATATATATAAACGTAACAGTAATAGATAACGAAAAAGAAATAACGGTAATAGATGAAGAAAAAGAAATAACGGTAAAAGATGAAGAAAAAGAAACAACAGTAATAGATGAAGGAAAAGAAATAACGGTAATAGATGAAGAAAAAGAAATAACGGTAAAAGATGAAGAAAAAGAAACAACCGTAATAGATGAAGGAAAAGAAATAACGGTAAACGATGAAGAAAAAGAAACAATAGTAATGGATGAAGAAGAAAACTAAATAACGGCAAACGGCACTCACTCCTCTTAGGTTTTTTTCATTCTCCCCTCTTTTCCAACAAGGCAACACATGTATATATAGGGAACAAATTAGGGTTAACACCAAATTGTCAATAATGTCCCTAAAGCCCATTTTAAAGCCCAAACTAAATAATTAGTTAAGAAAAAATAAAATTTAAATAATTTAAAATAATTAAAATAAACTTAAAATAAAAACTAATAATCCTATTGATTCCTAAAATCAAAAATATTATAAAAAGAACAAAATTTTTTTCAATATTTTTTATTTTATGATTTTTTGGATATTTTTATGAATAATTTAGAAAAAAGTGAAAAAAATAATATTTTAAAAAATGATTTAATTAAAATACGAAAATAATAATTAAATAATAATAAAAAACTATTTTTGTTATTTTTTTAATGAAAGATAGAAAAATTTAGAGTAAAAATAATAAAAAACAAAAAAAGTGACAAAGGTGAGATTCGAACTCTCAACCTCTCACACTCGTAACTCCTTACACATGTCCTCCTGCCAATTGTGCCATTTTTACTTTTTAGGAAAAAAATGCATGCCATATGATGTTTACCTGCAAAAAGTCAAACGACTACACAAATTTGTTAGTAATTGATTAAATGCAATAAAAATGCAATGAAATGCGACGACAAATCTTAGGGCAAAATTTGGGGTATTACAGGGTGCATATAAACTCCATAGACAGAAAAATATGGAACGTTATCCTCAATGGTCCAATAGAAATTACTATGACCAATGCGGATAACGTAGTTGTGCCAAAGCCCGAAGCACAATGGACCGATGACGATGAGAAAAAATACAATTATGATTGGAAAGCTAAAAACATCTTAATCTCCTCATTAGGTGTAGATGAATACAATCGTGTATCCCATTGTCCTACTGCTAAGGCCATGTGGGATTCACTACAAATAGCCCATGAGGGGACAAACGATGTTAAGTTGGCTAGAATCAACACATTAACACAAGAGTTTGATCTCTTTTTCATGGAGCAAGGGGAAACCATTGCTGACATGCAAAAGAGATTTACTCATCTCATCAATCGTTTACATTCATTAGGTAGGCCTGTTTCCAATGATATTGCTACTAATAAGATCTTAAGATGTCTTAACAGGGAATGGCAGCCTAAAGTGACCACCATCAAAGAAGCACATGATCTTACCTTATTAGACTTGACAACATTGTTTGGCAAACTACAAGAGCATGAACAGGTACTCTTAAGCCTAGACCAACGCGAAAATATGGAAAAGAAAGACAAAACGAAGGTGAGTGAAAAGAAATCAATAGCTCTCAAGCCTTCCTCCTCGAAGTCTCAAGCAAAAGAGCAAAGTGATTATTCCTCAAGCGACGAAGAAGAAGAGGATAAGAGCGAAGATATGAGGTTGTTTGTCAAACGGTATAACCGTTACGTGAGAAAGAACGACATCCAACACTCCGAGAAGAACTTGGTAAACTTCCGGAAACAATCGAGATACTCCAAGGATGATGACTCAAAAGGTAAAAAGACTAGAGGGACATGCTACAAGTGTGGAAAGCCCGGTCACTACAAACCGGACTGTCCGATGAACAAAAAGGGAAAGGACAAGGAATCATCAAAGTCACACAAGAAATCATCAAAGCCTAGGAGAGCGTACATAGCGTGGGAAAGCGACAACGACTCTTCCTCCTCTGATGAAAGCTCTAGTGATGAAGAAGAGTCCGTGAATCTATGCCTCTTCGCTCATCAGAAAAATAAGAAAAAACAGGTACGTCACTCTAAATATGATAAGTCCTCAAATATGTCGCATTCAGAATTACAAACCGCATTTAATGCCTTACATAATGAAGCAGTTGAAGCCTTCAAGAAACTTGCCTCTAATAAGAAATTTTTTACGTATTTAGAGCACAAAGTTAAAGAGTCCGAAAAGAGATTAGAGGACCTTAAGGCTTCCATTGTGAAAAGCAATGAATCGGATTGTAAGGACAATAGAAATCCTTTCAACTTCGGGTGTGATACTTGTCATATTTGGCAAGGTGAGGTTAGAAACCTAAAGGCCAAATTAAACAAGGCACTTGAGCCTAAAGTTACATTTGCTATTGATAAAAAGGATTTTAGAAAAAGTATGATTAACCCATACCAAAAATATGCATATGTAATTAGGGATCAAGCAAGTGAAAGTGACTCTAAAGTCGATTTTGCATGCTTATATTGTTGCAAGAAAGGCCACTCCATTGGTAAATGCCGGTTTAGGAGATTTCTTGTTCCTAAAGGCATCTACCAATGGTTTCCCAAACGCAACCATTTTGTCGCTAACCTATTAGGACCCAATATCCCATTGGGTACCTCCTTGTGCTAATTATGTTTTGATAGGTGAAATGTGTCGAGACCACTGAGAGAAGATGGGTTCTCGACAATGGGTGCTCAAGACACATGTCTGGAGACATATCCTTATTCATAGACTTTGTGGCTAAGAAGAAAGGGTATGTAACTTATGGTGATAACAACCGTGGAGCAATACTAGGTAAAGGTAGTGTAGGTAATCCCGCCTCTACTATGATTCCCGACGTGTTGCTTGTCGAAAACCTTAAACATAACCTACTTAGCATTAGCCAATTATGCGACAAAGGATACAATGTATCTTTTTCAAAAGATTGTTGCAAAATTGTGCATGAAAATGATAAGAAGAATATGTTTAATGGTTTTAGAGTAAACAACGTATATATGCTTGACTTAAATGAAGTTTTATTAACAAGCGACAAATGCCTCATAACTATGAGTGAAGACTCGTGGCTATGGCATAGGCGTTTAGCGCATGTTAATTTTGACTTACTCAATAAGGTAGTCTCAAAAGACCTAGTCTTAGGACTTCCCAAAATAAAGTTCACCAAGGATCACCTTTGTGATGCTTGTCAAAAGGGAAGCAAACGAGGATCTCATTTAAATCCAAAATGATAATTTAAACAACGAGACCTCTTGAACTTCTACAAATGGACTTGTTTGGGCCGTCTAGGTTCAAAAGTCTAGGAGGAAACTATTACGGGTTCGTAATAGTGGACGACTTTTCTAGGTTTTGTTGGACCATCTTCTTAGTAAGTAAAAGTGATACATTTGCCGCTTTTGAAAAGTTTGCTAAGCTTTCCCAAAATAAGTTAAATACAAACATAGTGTCAATTAGGAGCGACCATGGAGGTGAGTTTGAAAATCACTTATTTGAAGAATATTGCGGTAACCATGGTATAGATCATAACTTCTCCGCTCCATGCACTCCTCAACAAAACGGGGTTGTGGAGCGTAAAAACCGTATTTTAGAAGAATTGGGAAGAACAATGATTAACGAAAGTGGTTTACCTAAATATTTTTGGGCCGACGCCATTAGTACGGCGTGTTATGTTTTGAATAGGGTGCTTATTCGCCCCATTCTAAATAAAACACCGTACGAACTCTTAAAAGGGCGAAAGCCAAATGTTTCTCACTTGCATGTGTTTGGATGCAAATGTTTTTTATTAAACAATGGAAAGGAAAACTTGGGCAAATTTGATTCCAAAGCCGATGAAGGTATCTTTCTCAGATACTCTCAATCGAGTAAAGCATATAGAATATATAATAAACGATTACTTGCTGTAGAAGAGTCTGTGCATGTTACATTTGATGAGTCCTACCCGAGAAATGTCGGAATGTATAGTGTTGTTCATGGTGCAGGTACATCCACTGAAGACATACTCAAAAGTGGCGAGACGGGGATTGATCAACCTGACAAAGCCAAAATTGAGGAGGATAAAGATGTACACCGTGATGTAACAGAGGAAGTTCATCTGCCTTCAAACAATGATCTCCCTCAAGCGTGAAAGTCATCTAAAGACCATCCAATTGAAAACATTCTTGGAGACATCACAAAGGGTGTAACAACTCGATCGAAGCTAAGTAATTCCTGTTATCACTTCGCTTTCGTGTCACAGATGGAACCTAAAAACCCTAAGCAAGCCCTACTCGATGAACATTGGTATTTGTCAATGTAGGAGGAACTGAATCAGTTCACTAGAAATGAGGTTTGGGACCTTGTCCCTCCTCCGCGAGGTCATTGAGTAATCGGCACCCAATGGGTGTTTAGAAATAAACTGGACGAGAACAGAGTAATAACACGCAACAAAGCGCGTTTAGTCACGCAAGGGTATAACCAATAGGAAGGCATCGACTATGAGGAAACTTATGCGCCGGTTTCCCGACTCGAGACTATACGCCTTTTACTTGCTTTCGCTTGTGCGAAAGATTTTAAGTTATTTCAAATGGACGTCAAAAGTGCGTTCCTTAACGGGTTCATAAATGAAGAAGTCTATGTTGCTCAACCACCTGGTTTTGAGTCTCATGAGTATCCTGATCATGTCTATAAATTGAAAAGAGCTTTGTACGGTCTCAAACAAGCTCCTAGAGCTTGGTATGAGAGACTAAGCAAATTCTTACTTGATCAAGGCTACTCAAGAGGAAAGGTTGATACTACTCTCTTCATTAAACGTCAAGGAAAGCACTTAATTCTTGTACAAATTTATATTGACGATATCATATTTGGATCCACTAACATGAATCTCGTAAGAGAGTTTGCTAAGCTTATGCAGGGTGAATTCGAGATGAGTATGATGGGTGAACTCACATACTTTCTCAGTTTGCAAATCAAGCAACTGAAGGAAGGAACATTCGTGAGCCAAACAAAATATTGTTTGGATCTTCTCAAGAGATTTGACATGGCAAATTCAAAGGCCATAGACACCCCTATGCCAACATGTGCAAATATGAGTAAAGATGAAAGTGGTAAAGGTGTTGAGGTAAAAAGGTACAGAGGTATGATTGGCTCGCTTCTCTATCTTACTGCTTCGCGTCCCGACATTATGTTTAGCGTGTGTATGTGCGCCAGATACCAATCATGTCCTAAGGAATCCCACCTAAAATCTGTCAAACGCATACTTCGATACCTATCTGGTACTCCGAAGTATGGATTGTGGTATTCCAAGGGTAATGATTGTTCATTGGTAGGCTTCTCCGATTCCGATTTTGCCGGTTACAAATCGGATAAAAAAAGCACCAGTCGTACGTGTCACTTATTTTCAAATTCCTTGGTCAGTTGGAAGCACAGCAAGAAACAAGTGTCTGTTGCTCTGTCAACCGCCGAAGCAGAATACGTAGCCGCCGGTAGTTGTTGCGTGCAAGTCCTATGGCTTAAACAACAACTAGTGGACTTCAATTTGAAGCTAGAACGTGTTCCAATATTTTGTGACAACACCAGTGCTATAAATCTTACCAAAAATCCGGTGTTACATTCGCGTACCAAACACATAGAAATTCGACACCATTTTCTGAGGGACCATGTAGAGAAGGGTGACGTTGTCTTTGAACACGTTGATACTAAAAACCAACTAGCGGACATTTTCACAAAGTCGCTAGCCAATGAGCCCTTCTTTCATATCCGTCGAGAACTTGGTATTCTCGACATTTCTGATCGGGTTTAACAATCACTACGTTCATAATTAATCTATTTACAACTATGCTTTTGTACCACTAACAATTTTTTTGAGTTTGTTGCAAGTACAAATCTGTGATTAACAAGTGTGGTCGGTATAGAGGTGATATTGCTCCTTTCTCTCCTTTTATCTCTCTCTCTCTAAACATTCATGACTTGAAAATAACTATATCGTTCGACAATCATGGTACTTATATATGTATATGACTTTTGCTGCCTGATACTATGTGTGTTGAATGCAAATCATATTGTGAAAAGGTGAATAGGCATGATAAATAGGCAAGTGTGGCATTCTGCATAATATGAAACTGAAAAATTGGGTTTTTGAAGGTTATGAGTCGACCTAAATAGGACAACGGTCGACGCATGCTGTAAACTTTCAAAATTATCAAAAAATGTACAGTATGCGTCGACACATGCAGGGGCTATGGTCGACGGCTCGCGTAAAAACCCATAATTTTTTTTGAAAACCGTTCCAAGTTTCCATTCCTCTACATTTAATGTGCAGTCAACTTTTGTTATGATTTGATATGGCATTTGTCTTGTAAATTGCATCTAGACATCTATTGTGTCCTCTTGTCTCCTCCCTCTTCCCAAAAACCCTAAAACCTCTCTCTATTAAAGGCAATAGTCTTCATCTTCTCCAAAATTATCCTCAACCACTCTCTTCAAAGTTCATCTCTACAACTTCTCCAAAAATCATCATCAATGGCTTCCTTTCTCCACAAAAATACAGGTAAGAGATCAAGGGCCTCATCATCATCTGCTTCAGTCCCTGTTACCGCTGTTTCACTAGTTCATCCACCTGTTGTTGAAAACTTCAAGAAGAGTCTCAGCAAAAGAGCCATAGTTCCACAGCATGCTTTCTACCAGGCAACAGGTGAGCGCTTGCATCTCACCCAAATTCTGTCTCTGCTGGAAGTTCAGGGGTCCTTCAATTTTCTGGAATGCAATACAAAGTATATTGAGGATTTGGTCAGGGTGTTCTACACAAATCTGCGAGGTAACTTTCAAGATCAGCATTTCCACACTTCTGTCGGCAATAGACTGGTAAATATAAATTCTGAAGTATGGAACAAGTATTTTGATTTGACGGTTGATGCTGATGCACCACCTCTTCATGAGGTAACGGACACTCGTACTGTGCCAGGGTATGAATTTAAGAGCGCTCTGAATGACATGCTCAAAAGACCCTATCCAGATGCAATTGTCAACAGTGATGCTTTTCCTAGAACGGTCACAGCCGGGAAACTCAGTACAAGGGAGCGCATCCTTCAGTGGATCGTCGCTCGCATACTACGACCGAAAAAGGGTGGATTGTCCCGTGTCGAACAAGCTGAGGTACATCTCATCTATATATTGAAACATAAGATCAAAATAAACTGGCCATACTATATTGCAAGCAGGATTTTTGCTCTGAAAGACTCAAGTAGAGGCACTGCTTTAGCCTATGGGTCGTTTATTTCGGAAATTCTTGCCGCAGCAAATGTTGTATACCCAACATTTCCTTGTGTCTCGGTCCCCTCTGACAAAGAATTTAGCACCAAAACCCTTGCAATGATGGGGTATTTTTGGTGTGCTGAACGACGATCATACAGATTTGTCCGCCGCGCCAATATTCCTCCGGTGCCTCGTGACAGTTCCGATGACAACTCTGAAGAAGAAAGTGAAGAACAAGGTGAAGAAGAAGATGATGAAGAAGATACAGCTGCAGAGGTACAAGAACCTGTCTGTGAGTCTCAAGACTATCAAATCTCCAAATACCGATTGGGTCCAGTATTCAGCTCCATTAGAAGCACAAGAAGGCGACTATACAAATCAGGGATGGGGTGAATGGCAATACACAGGCTGGACTACCCTGGGTAGATTCTACGACCCATATCACGGCTACCCTCAAGACTATCAACCTTCCCAGCACTCATCACCTCCTCCACCTTCGGACAACTCTGAAGTCATCAATATGCTGCAGTCCATGCAGTTAGATCAACAAAATTTCATGAGGAGTCAAGATACTCAAATGGAGCAGATTAGAGCTGAGCTGCATACCTAAAAGGGGGAGCTTGTATATACATGTGTGTATACATAGCCAAGTCAGGATATTAACAACAGTTGATGGCTGTTTGTTCTACAGCCTTATATTACAAAAAGAAAGGGGGAGCTTGTATATACATGTGTGTATACATTGCATATTTGGTGTTTTAGTTGTATACAGGTTGTCATCATCAAAAAGGGGGAGATTGTGAATGCAAATCGCCACACATCACACAAGTCTGCAAGATAGTGGTTAATGCAGGTTTCGATGATGACAAATTCCTTGGATAGATTGGAAATTATGAACTCCAGATCTACTAAAACAGATGCAACGTATCACCCACCATATCCTTTTATACTTGTCTTAAAACTGCTGTAATGAATATACTATGTGTAGATAAAATGCAATCATGACCAAAGGCATGAAAGACCACAAACTGATGAATTTTTGCAGGTTTGCAGGGCATGAGTCGACCATAGGGTCGGTGCATGCATCAGAACAATTCTCTACTAGTCAGCGCTGTCGCTACTGCGAAAATCGGCGCCGGCTGACAGAAGAGTCGCCACCGTGCGTTATTTATCCCAACGGAGGGAAAGGAAACGCTCGAAGTAAACCTCGCAAAAACGAGAAAAGGTATGGTCATCGCAACCAAAACCTGGGTTCGGGAGTCGGTTACGCAAGGGGAAGGTATTAGCACCCCTCACGTCCGTCGTACTCGACGGGATCCACGCTTGCTTGGGTTGTCTACAGGATGCAAAACAATCTATCTACGGCTGCTAAATCTAAACGGAAGGGAATTGACTCGATAGAGCGTCGCACTCTATGCCTACGTATTTTCAAGAGAGAAAGTCAGAGTCAACGTAGTTCGGGACTACGGGGAAATTGGCTCGCCAAGACTTCGCGTCTTGTGCCTACGTACTTCCGCACTGCATGGAAGATCAGAGCTTACGTAGTTCAGGCTAACTACGGTTAATCAGGGTGTTCTCACACAGCAGTGAGAAATTAAACTGGTTTTAAAGGTACGGGAACCTATGGGAAAAACTACGGTCTGGTCCTCAAATGCACTCGGGCAAGAGAAAGGGATGATAATTAGTCGTCAGTGGGAGAGTCTCGATCGCACAGCAGCGAGAGAACACAAGGTTAATTGTTAGTGTGCTCGCTAGGATATCGCATCCTATGCCTACATATTCTCGTCTGGTACGAGAAATCAGAGCAGCTGTAGTTCGGCTACTTCGGGACCACGACTCAAATCTCGTTTTATTAACATTCTGAAAAATGGTTACAATGATTGAATACTGGAAAATAATCTCCTAAAAAATACTATCCTATCCATCTATCATGGAAAAATCAAATGAAAAAGTCCCCTAACAAGTGAACTTCTAAACCTACATCTAAAAGGTAAAAATAAACTCTATGAAAGAAATATCTAAAAGAAAAATATTAAATCTATGCACTAATATTTTTATATTTTTTTCCAAGTATTTTCCTTTTTTGTTTTCAATATTCTTTTTTCAATATTTTTTTCTATATTTCTTTTTTTTCTATTTTTTTATTCATTTCTTTTTCTCATTCTCAATATCCTCTTCTTTCCTTTTTTTTATCAACAAGACCTAAGAAATATACAAAAAAATGAAAATACAAAAAGGAGGGGGTATGTGTAGTACAGAGGGTGCATTGAGAAACAGGCCCAGCCCAAGGAAAGACCAACACACACATGCAGGAGGGGGTGAGGAAGTACACGGAGTGTTGTGTGAGAAAAAAAATATAACGGGCTTCATCAAAGCCCATATACTCCATCCATAACCCAATGAAAACCCTAACCCTAAAACAACTCCTCTGACCACTGTTCACATCTCAGCGCCGTCTCCCTCTCGTTCAACTCTCTCTCTCACAACCTCTGTCCCAGCTCTAGATCTCCCTTTCTCCATTCTCTCAGTTTGCTTCATTCCCTAACACACTCAGCCTCAAAATGATCCACCAAAACGCTGTTGAAAGAAAAAGGAAGATGGAGAAGAGGATCTATGAAAGGACGAAGGTTCTTGGAAGTGAATCTTGAAGAAAATAGCAAAAAACGGAGGGAAATCACCAAGGAATCAATGAATCTTGCAACCTGGCGAAGCGATCTGGATGAATGAATTGACGACCTTGAAGGTTGAGGAATCTGGAAGAAATCTGGATCTACGACGGTGGGAGATCTCTGACAGTGTTGAGGATTTGAAGTTTTCTAGAGATTGTTCTAGGAATTGTTGTTGAAGATCTTGGTGATGTGCGTTTGAAGCTTACCGAATCTGGAAATAGGTTGACGATCGGTGATGGATGATGAAGTTCGTTGGGGGAGGTTCTTGAAGACGGCTGAGCCTTGTTACGAACTCGGATGAATCTTGAAAGATTTCTTGATGATTTCTGAGGAGTTTTTGATGACGGAAACTGGAGATGATGATGAACATATGAAAGTTTTCAGATGAACATGATGACGATTCTTGAATTTGGATGAACAAAAGGAGGCGATGAAGATTGGAAAAACAGTTATGAGGATGGATGAACAAATCTGAAAAAATGCATGAAGAACACTACGAAGAACGGATGAACACGATGAAGGAGCTATGAAGGTTGGGGAAGAAATCTGGAAAAGGCGTGAAGAACAAGTTCGTTGGTGAAGATCAACACGAGGTTCCGGAAGCGAGATCGAAGAACACACGAACATTCATGGTGATTTCTGGAAAGAAACTTGATCCGATGGTTGAACGTTTTCCGGCGGGATCCATGGTGTTTCCGGTGATAGTTTGAAGTTTCCGGCGGTCATTGATGATGAGGATCGGTCGGAGAAGATGATGATGATTGGTGTTAGAATCATTTCTGAGTTTTTTCCAGTTTTCCGGTGAAGTTCGCGGCGGCCGGAATTGGTTGTGGGTTAGTTATGGTGGCCGGAGGGTGTTAGGGACAGTGGTTGCATGGCCGCCGGCCATGCAACCGGTGAAGGCTCTGAGCTAGACAGGTGGCAAGGGTTGGTGGAGAGTTACTGCATGAGTCACACGTGTGGTGTTACGTGTGAGTTCAGAGTGGAAATGGAATTGTGACGTGGTTGTTCCCTGATTTACACGCGTGGCCCCTTTTAAATAGTGACACATGTCACTGCAATTTCCTGGACTGAAAATGGAGCAAAACGGACCAAATGGATTTTGGGCCTCCAACCTGCACATGGGCCCAACGAAAATGACCTTGCCTTGGACCAAAAAACTGAATTAACAAAGATTAATCCTAATTGAAAATTAATTACATCTAACTAAACCTAATTAACTAATTAACTCAAATAAAATCTAAACAAAAGATTAAATCCTAATTAACCTCTATTAAGATGATTAAAATCTAATTAAATTCTATATTAAACTAAACCCAATGTCTACTAATATCTACAAAAAAAACTATTAACCTATATTAAACCTAATAAAGGAAATTAATGTCTAACAAAAGATTAAACCTATATTAAAAATAAACTCTATTAAATCTATATCTAAACTATTAAATCCTATAAGAAAATCATTATAAAATCTATTTAAAACAATTTAAATTCTAAAATAGACTTAAAGCTATTAAAAAAATATTAAAAATCTATTTAAATTCTAAAAACTCTATAAAGCCTATTTAAAATCTACAAGCAGCTATTAAATTCTAAAAAATGCAGACAAAGGCAAATAACCAAAAATAAAAGAGAGCGCGAGACCAGATCGAAGCAAAACAATAACCAGATACCAAAAAATCACTGCATAAGATAAAAACACCCAGGAAGCGCGCGACTTCCCAAAATAACCTCTGATTACCCGAATCGGTCTGAGATACCTAAAATGCGACAGCAGGGCTGTAATCCCGATAAAATCACCATGATTGAAGAAATGCACTATATGCAGTATGTGAATGCGAAATGCGAAATGCGTCGAAACATCGAGTCAGATACGGGACCCGGTTGGTCAAATTTTAGGGTGCAACAAGCGCACAAGGCAATGAGTCGACCATAAGGTCGGCGCATGAAGGAATAAATTTCCAACGGGTCAGCGGGTAAAGGCATGAGTCGACCATAGGGTCGGCGCATAAGGGAAATAGGTTTCAACGGGTCAGCGCACGCCAACTGTATGGTCGACACATACCGATGAATTTTCCAGATTTCCAAACAACACAGGCCATGTGTCGACGCACAGACCTGCTGCGGTCGACCGTTCGCGCGGAAATTCTGTTTTTAAATGTTTCCCTCTTATATTTGAAATACTGTTATGTCTAGAATTGGGTTGGCACTATATGTACTTGTTTAACCACTTGTGTCATTTTAACATTTGATAATCTTTTGATTCATGTGTTCAAAAACAAGAAAGAGTGAAATAGGTGTCCAAGATTCATCATCTTCATCTTCAACATCTCACAACATTTCAATTACACACAATCATTTTTGAAATGCATTTGTGAGAGATTCAAGGTGATAAGGTTCGAAGCTTAGATTGGAGAATCAAGTTAGGGTTGAAGCTTGTGACAGGTTCTTTCTTGAATAAAACCGTTGGGGTTTTACCCTCCAAGATTGGTTTGAATTTTGGGGGTTTTTGGACGAGATTCTTCATCAAGGGTCAACCGAGCGAAGGTGATTGTGAATAGGTGTTCTTCACAAGTCTAGTAGCGGATTCGGTGATTTTGAAGGCAAGATCTCGGGGTCGATTTGTTGTTGTTGAGATCAGCCGGAGCCGAAGGTTTGAACAACAACGTGTTATTCAATAAGGTGGCTGGAGTCGGAGGTCCATCAACACAAATCGGAGGACTTGAATCATCTTGAATCAAGGGGCAAGGAGTGAAAGCAACTTTCAATACATTGAGATTTCTGTTGTATATTTGCTGCTCAATCCTTGTATAAACTGTTACATTCAAGTTGATATCTATAAATCTATCTCAATTCTAGTTTTAGAATTGAGGGCAGACGTACCCCGAAGCGATGACGACGGGGGAACTGCCTCACCAAATACTTGTCTTCTCAATTTTTCAGCATTTACGTTATAGCTCAAAATAAGTGATTTTTGTATAAGCTCTATTGTCAAAATTGAGATATCAATTGAGTAAGAGGTTAAAACTCTTTTTTTGACTCCAAAGTACAACAAGACATTGTACTAGGCTGGTTGGAATCACTTACTCAAAATAAATATCACTTGGAGTGTTTTGCACACCAAGTGTTTGACATATTGCTTGAACCAAAATTATCTTACTTGTGTATCTAGTTTTGGTTTGCTCTTTGAATCATTGGAACTAGGAATCCTTACAACTGAAGTAGATAATTGATAAGTGTGATTAGTGTTGTGATTCTATTTTCCAAATTGTCATTAATCCAAAGGCTTACGCATATTCGGTTTTCCAATAACCGTTCGCTTTAGACTATATTTTCCTCGGCCGCTTCCGCACTTAAAACATTTTTAAAACCAATTTTAAATTGGTAGCGCCGACTCAAATTTTAATTAGGGATCTATTCAAACCCCCCTTCTAGATCCGTGCCATAGCCTAATAGTAGCCGATGTGAGTTCGCTCTGTCATCCTTTTGGTGGTGGGTCTGTCATTTTGTCGATGTCAGATTGTGCGATTGTTTTGCTCTATCATCCCTTTGGTGGTAGTAGCCGGTGTGATTTTGCTCAGTCATCTTTTTGGTGGTGGTTCTGTCATTTGATCAATGTCAGATTGTGCGATTGTGTTTAGCTCTATCATCCTTTTGGCGGTTGTAGCTGGTGTGAGTTTGCTCAGTAATCCTTTTGATGGTGGGTCTGTCATTTCATCGATGTCAGATTGTGCGAGTTTGTTTTGCTCTATCATCCTTTTGGTGATAGTAGCCGGTGTGAGTTCCCTCCGTCATCCTTTTGGTGTTGGGTCTTAGATTTCGTCGAAGTCAGATTGTGCGAGTGTGTTTTGCTCTATCATCCTTTTGGTGGTAGTGGCCGTTTTAAGTTTGCTTCGTTATCCTTTTGGTGGTGGGTCTGTCATTTCATCGATTTTAGATTGTGTGAGTGTGTGTTGCTCTATCATCCTTTTGGTGATAGTAGTCAGTGTGAGTTTGCTCCGTCATCCTTTTGGTGGTGGGTCTGCCATTTTGTCGATGTCAGATTGTGCGAGTGTTTTTCTCCATCATTCTTTTAGTGGTAGTAGCCGGTGTGAGTTCTCTCCGTCATCCTTTTGGTGGTGGGTATGTCATTTCGTCGATGCCAGATTGTGCGAGTGTGTTTTGCTCTATCATCCTTTTGGTGGTAGTAGCTGGTGTGAGTTTGCTCAGTAATCCTTTTGATGATGGGTCTGTCATTTCATTGATGTCAGATTGTGCGAGTTTTTTTTGCTCTATCACCCTTTTGGTGATAATAGCCGGTGTGAGTTCCCTCCGTCATCCTTTTGGTGGTGGTTCTGTCATTTGATCGATGTCAGATTGTGCGATTGTGTTTTGCTCTATCATCCTTTTGGTGGTAGTAGTCGTTTTAAGTTCGCTCCGTCATCCTTTTGGTGGTGGGTCTGTCATTTCATCGATTTCAGATTGTGAGAGTGTGTGTTGCTCTATCATCCTTTTGGTGGTAGTAGCCATTGTGAGTTTGCTTCGTAATCCTTTTGGTGTTGGGACTGTCATTTCATCGATGTCAGATTTTGCGAGTGTTTTTCTCTATCATTCTTTTCGTGGTCGTAGCTGGTGTGAGTTTGCTTAGTAATCCTTTTGGTGGTGGGTCGTTCATTTCCTCGATGTCTGATTATGCGAGTGTGGTTTGCTCTATCATCCTTTTGGTGGTAGTAGCTGGTATGAGTTTGCTCAGTAATCCTTTTGGTGGTGGGTCTGTCATTTCATTGATGTCAGATTGTGCGAGTTTGTTTTGCTCTATCATCCTTTTGGTGATAGTAGCCTGTGTGAGTTCACTCCGTCATCCTTTTGGTGGTGGGTCTGTCATTTTGTCTATGTCAGATTGTGCGAGTGTGTTTTGCTCTATCATGCTTTTGGTGGTAGTAGTCGTTGTGAGTTTGCTTCGTCATCCTTTTGGTGGTGGGTCTGCAATTTCATCGATTTTAGATTGTGCGAGTGTGTGTTGGTCTATCATCCTTTTGGTGGTAGTAGCCAGTGTACGTTTGCTCCGTCATCCTTTTGGTTTTGGGACTAGTATTTCGTCGATGTCAGATTGTGCGAGTGTTTTGCTATATCCTTCTTTTGGTGGTCGTAGCCAGTGTGAGTTTCCTTAGTCATCCTTTTGGTGGTTGGTCTGTCATTTCATCGATGTCAGATTGTGCGAGTGTGTTTTGCTCTATTATCTTTTTGGTGGTAGTAGCCATTGTGAGTTTGCTCCGTCATCCTTTGGGTGGAGGGCCTGTCATTTCATCAATGTCAGATTGTGCGAGTGTGTTTTGTTCTATCATCCTTTTGGTGATAGTAGCCGTTGTGAGTTTTCTCTGTCATCCTTTTGGTGGTGGATCTGTCATTTCCTCGATGTCAGATTGTGCGAGTGGTTTGCTAGATCATTCTTTTAGTGGTAGTAGCCGGTGTGAGTTTTCTCAGTCATCCTTTTGGTGGTCGGTCTATCATTTCATCGATGTCAGATTGTGCGAGTGTGTTTTGCTCTATCAACCTTTTGGTGGTAGTAACTGGTGTGAGTTTGCTCAGTAATCCTATTGGTGGTGGGTCTGTCATTTCATCGATGTCAGATTGTGCGAGTGTGTTTTGCTCTATCATCCTTTTGGTGGTAGTAGCTGGTGTGAGTTTGCTTAGTAATCCTTTTTGTGGTGGGTCGGTCATTTCATCGATGTCAGATTGTACGAGTGTGTTTTGCTCTATCATCCTTTTGATGGTAGTACCTGGTGTGAGTTTGCTCAGTAATCCTTTTGGTGGTGGATTTGTCATTTCATTGATGTCAGATTGTCCGATTTTGTTTTGCTCTATCATCCTTTTGGTGATAGTAGCCGGTGTGAGTTCACTCCGTCATCCTTTTGATGGTGGGTATGTTATTTTGTTGATGTCAGATTGTACGGGTGTGGTTTGCTCTATCATCCTTTTGGTGGTAGTAGCCGTTGTGAGTTTGCTCCGTCATCCTTTTGGTGGTGGGTCTGTCATTTCATCGATTTCATATTGTGAGACTGTGTTGCTCTATCATCCTTTTGGTGGTTGTAGCCAGTTTGAGTTTGCTTCGTCATCCTTTTATTGTTGGGACTGTCATTTCGTCGATGTCATATTTTGCGAGTGTTTTGCGCTATCATTCTTTTTCGTGGTCGTAGTCGGTATAAGTTTGCTCAGTCATGCTTTTGGATGTGGGCCTGTCATTTCATCGATGTCACATTGTGCGAGTGTGTGTTTCTCTATTATCCTTTTGGTGGTAGTAGCCGTTGTGAGTTTGCTCCGTCATCCTTTTGGTGGTGGGTCTGTCATTTCATCGATGTCAGATTGTGCGAGTGTGTTTTGCTATATCATCCTTTTGGTGGTAGTAGCTGGTGTGAGTTTGCTCAGTAATCCTTTTGTAGGTGGGTCGGTCATTTCATCGATGTCAGATTGTACGAGTGTGTTTTGCTCTATCATCCTTTTGGTGGTAGTCCCTGGTGTGAGTTTGCTCAGTAATCCTTTTGGTGTTAGGTCTGTCATTTCATTGATGTCAGATTGTGCGAGTTTGTTTTGCTCTATCATCCTTTTGGTGATAGTAGCCGGTGTGAGTTCACTCCGTCATCCTTTTGGTGGTGATTATGTAATTTTGTTGATGTCAGATTGTGCGAGTGTGGTTTGCTCTATCATCCTTTTGGTGGTAGTGGCCGTTGTGAGTTTACTCCGTCATCCTTTTGGTGGTGGGTCTTTCATTTCATCGATTTCATATTGTGAGAGTGTGTGTTGCTCTATCATCCTTTTGGTGGTAGTAGCCATTGTGAGTTTGCTCCGTCATCCTTTTGGTGTTGGGACTGTCATTTCATCGATGTCACATTGTGCGAGTGTGTTTTTCTCTATTATCCTATTGGTGGTAGTAACCGTTGTGTGTTCGCTCCGTCATCCTTTTGGTGGTCGGTCTGTCATTTCATCGACTTCAGATTGTGCGAGTGTGTGTTTCTCTATCATCCTTTTGGTGATAGTAGCCGGTGTGAGTTTTCTTCGTGATCCTTTTGGTCGTGGATCTCTCATTTCGTTGTTGTCAGATTGTGCGAGTGTTTTGCTCTATCATTCTTTAAATGGTAGTAGCTAGTGTGAGTTTCCTCAGTCATCCTTTTGGTGGTCGGTCTATCATTTCATCGATGTCATATTTTGCAAATGTGTTTTGCTCTATCATCCTTTTGGTGGTAGTAGCTGGTGTGAGTTTGCTCAGTAATCCTTTTGGTGGTGGGTCTGTCATTTCATTGATGTCAGATTGTGCAAGTTTGTTTTGCTCTATCATCTTTTTGGTGAGAGTAGCCGGTGTGAGTTCACTCCGTCGTCCTTTTGATGGTGGGTCTGTCATTTTATCGATGTCAGATTGTGCGAGTGTGTTTTGCTCTATCATCCTTTTGGTGGTAGTAACCGTTGTGTGTTCGCTCTGTCTTCCTTTTGGTGGTGGGTCTTTCATTTCATCGATGTCAGATTGTACGAGTGTGTTTTGCTCTATCATCCTTTTGGTGGTAGTAGCCGGTGTGAGTTTGCTTCGTCATCCTTTTTGTGGTGGGTCTGCAATTTCATCGATTTTAGATTGTGCGAGTGTGTGTTGGTCTATCATCCTTTTGGTGGTAGTAGCCAGTGTACGTTTGCTCCGTCATCCTTTTGGTTTTGGGACTACGATTTCGTCGATGTCAGATTGTGCGAGTGTTTTGCTCTATCCTTCTTTTGGTGGTCGTAGCCAGTGTGAGTTTCCTTAGTCATCCTTTTGGTGGTTGGTGTGTCATTTCATCGATGTCAGATTGTGCGAGTGTGTTTTGCTCTATTATCTTTTTGGTGGTAGTAGCCGTTGTGAGTTTGCTCCGTCATCCTTTGGGTGGAGGGCCTGTCATTTCATCAATGTCAGATTGTGCGAGTGTGTTTTGTTCTATCATCCTTTTTGTGATAGTAGCCGTTGTGAGTTTTCTCTATCATCCTTTTGGTGGTGGATCTGTCATTTCCTCGATGTCAGATTGTGCGAGTGGTTTGCTCGATCATTCTTTTAGTGGTAGTGGCCGGTGTGAGTTTGCTCAGTCATCCTTTTGGTGGTCGGTCTATCATTTCATCGATGTCAGATTGTGCGAGTGTGTTTTGCTCTATCAACCTTTTGGTGGTAGTAACTGGTGTGAGTTTGCTCAGTAATCCTATTGGTGGTGGGTCTGTCATTTCATCGATATCAGATTGTGCGAGTGTGTTTTGCTCTATCATCATTTTGGTGGTAGTAGCTGGTGTGAGTTTGCTCAGTAATCCTTTTGGTGGTGGATCTGTCATTTCATTGATGTCAGATTGTCCGATTTTGTTTTGCTCTATCATCCTTTTGGTGATAGTAGCCGGTGTGAGTTCACTCCGTCATCCTTTTGATGGTGGGTATGTTATTTTGTTGATGTCAGATTGTACGGGTGTGGTTTGCTCTATCATCCTTTTGGTGGTAGTAGCCTTTGTGAGTTTGCTCCGTCATCCTTTTGGTGGTGGGTCTGTCATTTCATCGATTTCATATTGTGAGACTGTGTTGCTCTATCATCCTTTTGGTGGTTGTAGCCAGTTTGAGTTTGCTTCGTCATCCTTTTATTGTTGGGACTGTCATTTCGTCGATGTCATATTTTGCGAGTGTTTTGCGCTATCATTAGTTTTCGTGGTCGTAGTCGGTATAAGTTTGCTCAGTCATCCTTTTGGATGTGGGCCTGTCATTTCATCGATGTCACATTGTGCGAGTGTGTGTTTCTCTATTATCCTTTTGGTGGTAGTAGCCGTTGTGAGTTTGCTCCGTCATCCTTTTGGTGGTGGGTCTGTCATTTCATCGATGTCCGATTGTGCGAGTGTGTTTTGCTATATCATCCTTTTGGTGGTAGTAGCTGGTGTGAGTTTGCTCAGTAATCCTTTTGTAGGTGGGTCGGTCATTTCATCGATGTCAGATTGTACAAGTGTGTTTTGCTCTATCATCCTTTTGGTGGTAGTCCCTGGTGTGAGTTTGCTCAGTAATCCTTTTGGTGTTAGGTCTGTCATTTCATTGATGTCAGATTGTGCGAGTTTGTTTTGCTCTATCATCCTTTTGGTGATAGTAGCCGGTGTGAGTTCACTCCGTCATCCTTTTGGTGGTGAGTATGTGATTTTGTTGATGTCAGATTGTGCGAGTGTGGTTTGCTCTATCATCCTTTTGGTGGTAGTGGCCGTTGTGAGTTTACTCCGTCATCCTTTTGGTGGTGGGTCTTTCATTTCATCGATTTCATATTGTGAGAGTGTGTGTTGCTCTATCATCCTTTTGGTGGTAGTAGCCATTGTGAGTTTGCTCCGTCATCCTTTTGGTGTTGGGACTGTCATTTCATCGATGTCACATTGTGCGAGTGAGTTTTTCTCTATTATCCTTTTGGTGGTAGTAACCATTGTGTGTTTGCTCCGTCATCCTTTTGGTGGTGGGTCTGTCATTTCATCGACTTCAGATTGTGCGAGTGTGTGTTTCTCTATCATCCTTTTGGTGATAGTAGCCGGTGTGAGTTTTCTTCGTGATCCTTTTGGTCGTGGATCTCTCATTTCATTGTTGTCAGATTGTGCGAGTGTTTTGCTCTATCATTCTTTAAGTGGTAGTAGCTAGTGTGAGTTTCCTCAGTCATCCTTTTGGTGGTCGGTCTATCATTTCATCGATGTCATATTTTGCGAATGTGTTTTGCTCTATCATCCTTTTGGTGGTAGTAACCGTTGTGTGTTCGCTCTGTCTTCCTTTTGATGGCGGGTCTTTCATTTCATCGATGTCAGATTGTACGAGTGTGTTTTGCTCTATCATCCTTTTGGTGGTAGTAGCCGGTGTGAGTTTGCTCAATCATCCTTTTGATGGTCGGTCTATCATTTCATCGATGTCAGATTGTGCGAGTGTGTTTTGCTCTATCATCCTTTTGGTGGTAGTAGTTGGTGTGAGTTTGCTCAGTAATCCTTTTGGTGGTGGGTCTGTTATTTCATCGATGTCAGACTGTGCGACTGTGTTTTGCTCTATCATCCTTTTGGTGATAGTAGCTGGTGTGAGTTAGCTCCGTCATCCTTTTGGTGGTGGGTCTGTCATTTCGTCGATGTCACATTGTGCGAGTGTGTTTTGCTCTATTATCCTTTTGGTGGTAGTAGCCGTTGTGAATTTGCTCAGTAATCCTTTTGGTGGTGGGTCTGTCATTTCATCGATGTCAGATTGTGCGAGTGTGTTTTGCTCTATCATCCTTTTGGTGGCAATAGTTGGTGTGAGTTTGCTCAGTAATCCTTTTGGTGGTGGGTCTGTCATTTCATTGATGTCAGATTGTGCGAGTTTATTTTGATCTATCATCGTTTTGGTGATAGTAGCAGGTGTGAGTTCACTCCGTAATCCTTTTGGTGGTGGGTCTGTCATTTCGTCGATGTCAGATTGTGCGAGTGTGTTTTGCTCTATCATCCTTTTTGTGATTGTAGCCGGTGTGAGTTAACTCCTTCATCCTTTTGGTGGTGGGTCTGTCATTTCGTCGATGTCACATTGTGCGAGTGTGTTTTGCTCTATTATCCTTTTGGTGGTAGTAGCCGTTGTGAGTGTGCTCCGTCATCCTTTTGGTTGTGGGTCTGTCATTTCATCTATTTCAGATTGTGCGAGTGTGTGTTGCTCTATCATCCTTTTGGTGATAGTAGCCGGTGTGAGTTAGCTTCTTCATCCTTTTGGCGGTGGGTCTGTCATTTCGTCGATGTCACATTGTGCGGGTGTTTTTCTCCATCATTCTTTTAGTGGTAGTAGCTAGTGTGAGTTCTCTCCTTCATCCTTTTGGTGGTGGGTCTGTCATTTCGTCGAAGTCAAATTGTGCGATTGTGTTTTGCTCTATCATCCTTTTGATGGTAGTAGTTGGTGTGAGTTTGCTTAGTTATCCTTTTGGTGGTGGGTCTGTCATTTCATCGATGTCAGATTTTGCGAGTGTGTTTTGCTCTATCATCCTTTTGGTGATTGTAGCCAGTGTGAGTTAGCTCCTTTATCCTTTTGGTGGTGGGTCTGTCATTTCGTCGATGTCACATTGTGAGAGTGTGTTTTGCTCTATTATCCATTTGGTGGTAGTAGCCGTTGTGAGTTTCCTCCGTCATCCTTTTGGTGGTGGGTCTGTCATTTCATTGATTTCAGACTGTGCGAGTGTGTGTTGCTCTATCATCCTTTTGGTGATAGTAGCTGGTGTGAGTTTGCTCCATCATCCTTTTGGCGGTGGGTTGGTCATTTCAACGATGACAGATTATGCGAGTGTTTTGCTGCATCATTCTTTTAGTGGTAGTAGCTGGTGTGAGTTTGCTCAATCATCCTTTTGATGGTCGGTCTATCATTTCATCGATGTCAGATTGTGCGAGTGTGTTTTGCTCTGTCATCCTGTTAATGGTAGTAGTTGGTGTGAGTTTGCTCAGTAATCCTTTTGGTGGTGGGTTTGTTATTTCATCATTGTCAAATTGTACGAGTGTGTTTTGCTCTATCATCCTTTTGGTGATAGTAGCCGGTGTGAGTTAGCTCTGTCATCGTTTTGGTGATGGGTCTGTCATTTCGTCGATGTCACATTGTGCCAGTGTTTTTCTCCATCATTCTTTTAGTGGTAGTAGCCAGTGTGAGTTCTCTCCGTCATCCTTTTGGTGGTGGGTCTGTCATTTCGTCGATGTCAAATTGTGCGATTGTGTTTCGCTCTATCATCCTTTTGATGGTAGTAGTTGGCGTGAGTTTGCTTAGTAATCCTTTTGGTGGTGGGTTTGTCATTTCATCGATGTCAGATTGTGCGAGTGTGTTTTCCTCTATCATCCTTTTGGTGATTGTAGCCGGTGTGAGTTAGCTCCTTCATCCTTTTGGTGGAGGGTCTGTCATTTCGTCGATGTCACATTGTGCGAGTGTGTTTTGCTCTATTATCCTTTTGGTGGTAGTAGCCGTTATGAGTTTGCTCCATCATCCTTTTGGTGGTGGGTCTGTCATTTCATCGATTTCAGATTGTGCGAGTGTGTGTTCCTCTATCATCCTTTTAGTGATAGTATCTGGTGTGAGTTTGCTCCTTCATCCTTTTGGTGGTGGGTTGGTCATTTCATCGATGTCAAATTGTGCGAGTATTTTGCTCCATCATTCTTTTAGTGGTAGTAGCCGTTGTGAGTTTGCTCAGTCATCCTCTTGGTGGTCGGTCTATCATTTCATCGATGTCAGATTGTGCGAGTGTGTTTAGCTCTATCATCCTTTTGGTGGTAGTAGTTGGTGTGAGTTTGCTCAGTAATCCTTTTGGTGGTGGGTCTGTTATTTCATCGATGTCAGATTGTGCGAGTGTGTTTTGCTCTATCATCCTTTTGGTGATAGTAGCCGGTGTGAGTTAGCTCTGTCATCCTTTTGGTGGTGGGTCTGTCATTTCGTCGATGTCACATTATGCGAGTGTGTTTTGCTCTATTATCCTTTTGGTGGTAGTAGCCGTTATGAATTTGCTCAGTAATCCTTTTGGTGGTGGGTCTGTCATTTCATCGATGTCAGATTGTGCGAGTGTGTTTTGCTCTATCATCCTTTTGGTGGTAATAGTTGGTGTGAGTTTGCTCAGTAATCCTTTCGGTGGTGGGTCGGTCATTTCATCGATGTCAGATTGTATGAGTGTGTTTTGCTCTATCATCCTTTTGGTGGTAGTAGCTGGTGTGAGTTTGCTCATTAATCCTTTTGGTGGTGGGTCTGTCATTTCATTGATGTCAGATTGTGCGAGTTTGTTTTGATCTATCATCGTTTTGGTGATAGTAGCAGGTGTGAGTTCACTCCGTCATCCTTTTGGTGGTGGGTCTGTCATTTCGTCGATGTCAGATTGTGCGAGTGTGTTTTGCTCTATCATCCTTTTGGTGATTGTAGCCGGTGTGAGTTAACTCCTTCATCCTTTTGGTGGTGGGTCTGTCATTTCGTCGATATCACTTTGTGCGAGTGTGTTTTGCTCTATTATCCTTTTGGTGGTAGTAGCCGTTGTGAGTTTCCACCGTCATCCTTTTTGTGGTGTGTCTGTCATTTCATCGATTTCAGATTGTGCGAGTGTGTGTTGCTCTATCATCCTTTTGGTGATAGTATCTGGTGCGAGTTTGCTCGGTCATCCTTTTGGTGGTGGGTTGGTCATTTCATCGATGTCAGATTGTGCGAGTGTTTTGCTCCATCATTCTTTTAGTGGTAGTAGCCGGTGTGAGTTTGCTCAGTTATCCTTTTGCTGGTCGGTCTATCATTTCATCGATGTCAGATTGTGCAAGTGTGTTTTGCTCTATCATCCTTTTGGTGGTAGTAGTTGGTGTGAGTTTGCTCAGTAATCCTTTTGGTGGTGGGTCTGTTATTTCATCGATTTCAGATTGTGCGAGTGTGTGTTGCTCTATCATCCTTTTGGTGATAGTAGCCAGTGTGAGTTAGCTCTGTCATCCTTTTGGCGGTGGGTCTGTCATTTCGTCGATGTCACATTGTGCGAGTATTTTTCTCCATCATTCTTTTAGTGGTAGTAGCTAGTGTGAGTTCTCTCTGTCATCCTTTTGGTGGTGGGTCTGTCATTTCGTCTATGTCAAATTGTGCGATTGTGTTTTGCTCTATCATCCTTTTGATGGTAGTAGTTGGTGTGAGTTTGCTTAGTTATCCTTTTGGTGGTGGGTCTGTCATTTCATCGATGTCAGATTGTGCGAGTGTGTTTTGCTGTATCATCCTTTTGGTGATTGTAGCCAGTGTGAGTTAGCTCCTTCATCCTTTTGGTGGTGGGTCTGTCATTTCGTCGAAGTCACATTGTGCGAGTGTGTTTTGATCTATTATCCTTTTGGTGGTATTAGCCGTTGTGAGTTTGCTCCGTCATCCTTTTGGTGGTGGGTATGTCATTTCATCGATTTCAGATTGTACGAGTGTGTGTTGCTCTATCATCCTTTTGGTGATAGTAGCTGGTGTGAGTTTGCTCCGTCATCATTTTGGTGGTGGATTGGTCATTTCATCGATGTGAGATTGTGCGAGTGTTTTGCTCCACCATTCTTTTAGTGGTAGTAGCTGGTGTGAGTTTGCTCAATCATCCTTTTGATGGTCGGTCTATCATTTCATCGATGTCATATTGTGCGAGTGTGTTTTGCTCTATCATCCTTTTAATGGTAGTAGTTGGTGTGAGTTTGCTCAGTAATCCTTTTGGTGGTGGGTTTGTTATTTCATCATTGTCAGATTGTGCGTGTGTGTTTTGCTCTATCATCCTTTTGGTGATAGTAGCCGGTGTGAGTTTGCTCCGTCATTCTTTTGGTGGTGGGTCTGTCATTTCGCCGATGTCACATTCTGCGAGTATTTTTTCTCTATTATCCTTTTTGCCGGTAGTAGCCGTTGTGAATTTGCTCAGTAATCCTTTTGGTGGTCGGTCTATCATTTCATCGATGTCAGATTGTGCGAGTGTGTTTTGCTCTATCATCCTTTTGGTGGTAATAGTTGGTGTGAGTTTGCTCAGTAATCCTTTTGGTGGTGGGTCGGTCATTTCATTGATGTCAGATTGTATGAGTGTGTTTTGCTCTATCATCCTTTTGGTGGTAGTAGCTGGTGTGAGTTTGCTCAGTAATCCTTTTGGTGGTGGGTCTGTCATTTCATTGATGTCAGATTGTGCAAGTTTGTTTTGATCTATCATCGTTTTGGTGATAGTAGCAGCTGTGAGTTCACTCCGTCAACCTTTTGGTGGTGGGTCTGTCATTTCGTCGATGTCAGATTGTGCGAGTGTGTTTTGCTCTATCATACTTTTGGTGATTGTAGCCTGTGTGAGTTAACTCCTTCATCCTTTTGGTGGTGGGTCTGTCATTTCGTCGATGTCAGATTGTGCGAGTGTGTTTTCCTCTATCATCCTTTTGGTGATTGTAGCCGGTGTGAGTTTGCTCCTTCATCCTTTTGGTGTGGGGTCTGTCATTTCGTCGATGTCACATTGTGCGAGTGTGTTTTGCTCTATTATCCTTTTGGTGGTAGTAGTCGTTGTGAATTTGCTCAGTAATCCTTTTAGTGGTGGGTCTGTCATTTCATCGATTTCAGATTGTGCGAGTGTGTGTTGCTCTATCATCCTTTTGGTGATAGTAGCCGGTGTGATTAGCTCCGTCATCCTTTTGGCGGTGGGTCTGCCATTTCGTCGATGTCACATTGTGCGAGTGTTTTTCTCCATCATTCTTTTAGTGGTAGTAGCCAGTGTTAGTTCTCTCCGTCATCCTTTTGGTGGTGGGTCTGTCATTTCGTCGATGTCAAATTGTGCGATTGTGTTTTGCTCTATCATCCTTTTGATGGTAATAGTTGGTGTGAGTTTGCTTAGTTATCCTTTTGGTGGTGGGTCTGTCATTTCATCGATGTCTGATTGTGCGAGTGTGTTTTGCTGTATCATCCTTTTGGTGATTGTAGCCAGTGTGAGTTAGCTCCTTCATCCTTTTGGTGGTGGGTCTATCAATTCGTCAATGTCACATTGTGCGAGTGTGTTTTGCTCTATTATCCTTTTGGTGGTAGTAGCCGTTGTGAGTTTGCTATGTCATCCTTTTGGTGGTGGGTCTGACATTTCATCAATTTCAGATTGTGCAAGTGTGTGTTGCTCTATCATCCTTTTGGTGATAGTAGCTGGTGTGAGTTTGCTTCGTCATCCTTTTGGCGGTGGGTTGGTCATTTCATCGATGTCAGATTGTGCGAGTGTTTTGCTCCACCATTCTTTTAGTGGTAGTAGTTGGTGTGAGTTTGCTCAATCATCTTTTTGATGGTCGGTCTATCATTTCATCGATGTCAGATTGTGCGAGTGTGTTTTGCTCTATCATCCTTTTAATGGTAGTAGTTGGTGTGAGTTTTCTCAGTAATCCTTTTGGTGGTGGGTTTATTATTTCATCATTGTCAGATTGTGCGAGTGTGTTTTGCTCTATCATCCTTTTGGTGATAGTAGCCGGTGTTAGTTTGCTCAGTCATCCTTTTGGTGGTGGGTCTGTCATTTCGCCGATGTCACATTGTGCGAGTATTTTTGCTCTATTATCCTTTAAGTGGTAGTAGCCGTTATGAATTTGCTCAGTAATCCTTTTGGTGGTGGGTCTGTCATTTTATCGATGTCAGATTGTGCGGGTGTGTTTTGCTCTATCATCCTTTTGGTGGTAATAGTTGGTGTGAGTTTGCTCAGTAATCCTATTGCTGGTGGGTCGGTCATTTCATTGATGTCAGATTGTATGAGTGTGTTTTGCTCTATCATCCTTTTGGTGGTAGTAGCCGGTGTGAGTTTCAGTAATCCTTTTGGTGGTGGGTCTGTCATTTCATTGATGTTAGATTGTGCGAGTTTGTTTTGATCTATCATCGTTTTGGTGATAGTAGCAGGTGTGAGTTCACTCCGTCATCCTTTTGGTGGTGGGTCTGTCATTTCGTCGATGTCAGATTGTGCGAGTGTGTTTTGCTCTATCATCCTTTTGGTGATTGTAGCTAGTGTGAGTTAACTACTTCATCCTTTTGGTGGTGGGTCTGTTTTCATTTCGTCGATGTCACATTGTGCGAGTGTGTTTTGCTCTATTATCCTTTTGGTGGTAGTAGTCGTTGTGAATTTGCTCAGTAATCCTTTTAGTGGTGGGTCTGTCATTTCATCGATTTCAGATTGTGCGAGTGTGTGTTGCTCTATCATCCTTTTGGTGATAGTAGCCGGTGTGATTAGCTCCGTCATCCTTTTGGCGGTGGGTCTGCCATTTCGTCGATGTCACATTGTGCGAGTGTTTTTCTCCATCATTCTTTTAGTGGTAGTAGCCAGTGTTAGTTCTCTCCGTCATCCTTTTGGTGGTGGGTCTGTCATTTCGTTGATGTTAAATTGTGCGATTGTGTTTTGCTCTATCATCCTTTTGATGGTAGTAGTTGGTGTGAGTTTGCTTAGTTATCCTTTTGGTGGTGGGTCTGTCATTTCATCGATGTTTGATTGTGCGAGTGTGTTTTGCTGTATCATCCTTTTGGTGATTGTAGCCAGTGTGAGTTAGCTCCTTCATCCTTTTGGTGGTGGGTCTATCAATTCGTCGATGTCACATTGTGCGAGTGTGTTTTGCTCTATTATCCTTTTGGTGGTAGTAGCCGTTGTGAGTTTGCTATGTCATCCTTTTGGTGGTGGGTCTGTCATTTCATCAATTTCAGATTGTGCAAGTGTGTGTTGCTCTATCATCCTTTTGGTGATAGTAGCTGGTGTGAGTTTGCTTCGTCATCCTTTTGGCGGTGGGTTGGTCATTTCATCGATGTCAGATTGTGCGAGTGTTTTCCTCCACCATTCTTTTAGTGGTAGTAGTTGGTGTGAGTTTGCTCAATCATCTTTTTGATGGTCGGTCTATCATTTCATCGATGTCAGATTGTGCGAGTGTGTTTTGCTCTATCATCCTTTTAATGGTAGTAGTTGGTGTGAGTTTGCTCAGTAATCCTTTTGGTGGTGGGTTTATTATTTCATCATTGTCAGATTGTGCGAGTGTGTTTTGCTCTATCATCCTTTTGGTGATAGTAGCCGGTGTGAGTTTGCTCCGTCATCCTTTTGGTGGTGGGTCTGTCATTTCGCCGATGTCACATTGTGCAAGTATTTTTGCTCTATTATCCTTTAAGTGGTAGTAGCCGTTATGAATTTGCTCAGTAATCCTTTTGGTGGTGGGTCTGTCATTTTATCGATGTCAGATTGTGCGGGTGTGTTTTGCTCTATCATCCTTTTGGTGGTAATAGTTGGTGTGAGTTTGCTCAGTAATCCTTTTGCTGGTGGGTCGGTCATTTCATTGATGTCAGATTGTATGAGTGTGTTTTGCTCTATCATCCTTTTGGTGGTAGTAGCCGGTGTGAGTTTGCTCAGTAATCCTTTTGGTGGTGGGTCTGTCGTTTCATTGATGTTAGATTGTGCGAGTTTGTTTTGATCTATTATCGTTTTGGTGATAGTAGCAGGTGTGAGTTCACTCCGTCATCCTTTTGGTGGTGGGTCTGTCATTTCGTCGATGTCAGATTGTGCGAGTGTGTTTTGCTCTATCATCCTTTTGGTGATTGTAGCCGGTGTGAGTTAACTACTTCATCCTTTTGGTGGTGGGTCTGTCATTTCGTCGATGTCACATTGTGCGAGTGTGTTTTGCTCTATTATCCTTTTGGTGGTAGTAGTCGTTGTGAATTTGCTCAGTAATCCTTTTAGTGGTGGGTCTGTCATTTCATCGATTTCAGATTGTGCGAGTGTGTGTTGCTCTATCATCCTTTTGGTGATAGTAGCCGGTGTGATTAGCTCCGTCATCCTTTTGGCGGTGGGTCTGCCATTTCGTCGATGTCACATTGTGCGAGTGTTTTTCTCCATCATTCTTTTAGTGTTAGTAGCCAGTGTTAGTTCTCTCCGTCATCCTTTTGGTGGTGGGTCTGTCATTTCGTCGATGTCAAATTGTGCGATTGTGTTTTGCTCTATCATCCTTTTGATGGTAGTAGTTGGTGTGAGTTTGCTTAGTTATCCTTTTGGTGGTGGGTCTGTCATTTCATCGATGTCTGATTGTGCGAGTGTGTTTTGCTGTATCATCCTTTTGGTGATTGTAGCCAGTGTGAGTTAGCTCCTTCATCCTTTTGGTGGTGGGTCTATCAATTCGTCGATGTCACATTGTGCGAGTGTGTTTTGCTCTATTATCCTTTTGGTGGTAGTAGCCGTTGTGAGTTTGCTATGTCATCCTTTTGGTGGTGGGTCTATCATTTCATCAATTTCAGATTGTGCAAGTGTGTGTTGCTCTATCATCCTTTTGGTGATAGTAGCTGGTGTGAGTTTGCTTCGTCATCCTTTTGGCGGTGGGTTGGTCATTTCATCGATGTCAGATTGTGCGAGTGTTTTGCTCCACCATTCTTTTAGTGGTAGTAGTTGGTGTGAGTTTGCTCAATCATCTTTTTGATGGTCGGTCTATCATTTCATCGATGTCAGATTGTGCGAGTGTGTTTTGCTCTATCATCCTTTTAATGGTAGTAGTTGGTGTGAGTTTGCTCAGTAATCCTTTTGGTGGTGGGTTTATTATTTCATCATTGTCAGATTGTGCGAGTGTGTTTTGCTCTATCATCCTTTTGGTGATAGTAGCCGGTGTGAGTTTGCTCCGTCATCCTTTTGGTGGTGGGTCTGTCATTTCGCCGATGTCACATTGTGCGAGTATTTTTGCTCTATTATCCTTTAAGTGGTAGTAGCCGTTATGAATTTGCTCAGTAATCCTTTTGGTGGTGGGTCTGTCATTTTATCGATGTCAGATTGTGCGGGTGTGTTTTGCTCTATCATCCTTTTGGTGGTAATAGTTGGTGTGAGTTTGCTCAGTAATCCTTTTGCTGGTGGGTCGGTCATTTCATTGATGTCAGATTGTATGAGTGTGTTTTGCTCTATCATCCTTTTGGTGGTAGTAGCCGGTGTGAGTTTGCTCAGTAATCCTTTTGGTGGTGGGTCTGTCGTTTCATTGATGTTAGATTGTGCGAGTTTGTTTTGATCTATTATCGTTTTGGTGATAGTAGCAGGTGTGAGTTCACTCCGTCATCCTTTTGGTGGTGGGTCTGTCATTTCGTCGATGTCAGATTGTGCGAGTGTGTTTTGCGCTATCATCCTTTTGGTGATTGTAGCCGGTGTGAGTTAACTACTTCATCCTTTTGGTGGTGGGTCTGTCATTTCGTCGATGTCACATTGTGCGAGTGTGTTTTGCTCTATTATCCTTTTGGTGGTAGTAGTCGTTGTGAATTTGCTCAGTAATCCTTTTAGTGGTGGGTCTGTCATTTCATCGATTTCAGATTGTGCGAGTGTGTGTTGCTCTATCATCCTTTTGGTGATAGTAGCCGGTGTGATTATCTCCGTCATCCTTTTGGCGGTGGTTCTGCCATTTCGTCGATGTCACATTGTGCGAGTGTTTTTCTCCATCATTCTTTTAGTGGTAGTAGCCAGTGTTAGTTCTCTCCGTCATCCTTTTGGTGGTGGGTCTGTCATTTCGTCAATGTCAAATTGTACGATTGTGTTTTGCTCTATCATCCTTTTGATGGTAGTAGTTGGTGTGAGTTTGCTTAGTTATCCTTTTGGTGGTGGGTCTGTCATTTCATCGATGTCTGATTGTGCGAGTGTGTTTTGCTGTATCATCCTTTTGGTGATTGTAGCCAGTGTGAGTTAGCTCCTTCATCCTTTTGGTGGTGGGTCTATCAATTCGTCGATGTCACATTGTGCGAGTGTGTTTTGCTCTATTATCCTTTTGGTGGTAGTAGCCGTTGTGAGTTTGCTATGTCATCCTTTTGGTGGTGGGTCTGTCATTTCATCAATTTCAGATTGTGCAAGTGTGTGTTGCTCTATCATCCTTTTGGTGATAGTAGCTGGTGTGAGTTTGCATCGTCATCCTTTTGGCGGTGGGTTGGTCATTTCATCGATGTCAGATTGTGCGAGTGTTTTGCTCCACCATTCTTTTAGTGGTAGTAGTTGATGTGAGTTTGCTCAATCATCTTTTTGATGGTCGGTCTATCATTTCATCGATGTCAGATTGTGCGAGTGTGTTTTGCTCTATCATCCTTTTAATGGTAGTAGTTGGTGTGAGTTTGCTCAGTAATCCTTTTGGTGGTGGGTTTATTATTTCATCATTGTCAGATTGTGCGAGTGTGTTTTGCTCTATCATCCTTTTGGTGATAGTAGCCGGTGTGAGTTTGCTCCGTCATCCTTTTGGTGGTGGGTCTGTCATTTCGCCGATGTCACATTGTGCGAGTATTTTTGCTCTATTATCCTTTAAGTGGTAGTAGCCGTTATGAATTTGCTCAGTAATCCTTTTGGTGGTGGGTATGTCATTTTATCGATGTCAGATTGTGCGGGTGTGTTTTGCCCTATCATCCTTTTGGTGGTAATAGTTGGTGTGAGTTTGCTCAGTAATCCTTTTGCTGGTGGGTCGGTCATTTCATTGATGTCAGATTGTATGAGTGTGTTTTGCTCTATCATCCTTTTGGTGGTAGTAGCCGGTGTGAGTTTGCTCAGTAATCCTTTTGGTGGTGGGTCTGTCGTTTCATTGATGTTAGATTGTGCGAGTTTGTTTTGATCTATTATCGTTTTGGTGATAGTAGCAGGTGTGAGTTCACTCCGTCATCCTTTTGGTGGTGGGTCTGTCATTTCGTCGATGTCAGATTGTGCGAGTGTGTTTTGCTCTATCATCCTTTTGGTGATTGTAGCCGGTGTGAGTTAACTACTTCATCCTTTTGGTGGTGGGTCTGTCATTTCGTCGATGTCACATTGTGCGAGTGTGTTTTGCTCTATTATCCTTTTGGTGGTAGTAGTCGTTGTGAATTTGCTCAGTAATCCTTTTAGTGGTGGGTCTGTCATTTCATCGATTTCAGATTGTGCGAGTGTGTGTTGCTCTATCATCCTTTTGGTGATAGTAGCCGGTGTGATTAGCTCCGTCATCCTTTTGGCGGTGGGTCTGCCATTTCGTCGATGTCACATTGTGCGAGTGTTTTTCTCCATCATTCTTTTAGTGGTAGTAGCCAGTGTTAGTTCTCTCCGGCATCCTTTTGGTGGTGGGTCTGTCATTTCGTCGATGTCAATTTGTGCGATTGTGTTTTGCTCTATCATCCTTTTGATGGTAGTAGTTGGTGTGAGTTTGATTAGTTATCCTTTTGGTGGTGGGTCTGTCATTTCATCGATGTCTGATTGTGCGAGTGTGTTTTGCTGTATCATCCTTTTGGTGATTGTAGCCAGTGTGAGTTAGCTCCTTCATCCTTTTGGTGGTGGGTCTATCAATTCGTCGATGTCACATTGTGCGAGTGTGTTTTGCTCTATTATCCTTTTGGTGGTAGTAGCCGTTGTGAGTTTGCTATGTCATCCTTTTGATGGTGGGTCTGTCATTTCATCAATTTCAGATTGTGCAAGTGTGTGTTGCTCTATCATCCTTTTGGTGATAGTAGCTGGTGTGAGTTTGCTTCGTCATCCTTTTGGCGGTGTGTTGGTCATTTCATCGATGTCAGATTGTGCGAGTGTTTTGCTCCACCATTCTTTTAGTGGTAGTAGTTGGTGTGAGTTTGCTCAATAATCTTTTTGATGGTCGGTCTATCATTTCATCGATGTCAGATTGTGCGAGTGTGTTTTGCTCTATCATCCTTTTAATGGTAGTAGTTGGTGTGAGTTTGCTCAGTAATCCTTTTGGTGGTGTGTTTATTATTTCATCATTGTCAGATTGTGCGAGTGTGTTCTGCTCTATCATCCTTTTGGTGATAGTAGCCGGTGTGAGTTTGCTCCGTCATCCTTTTGGTGGTGGGTCTGTCATTTCGCCGATGTCACATTGTGCGAGTATTTTTGCTCTATTATCCTTTAAGTGGTAGTTGCCGTTATGAATTTGCTCAGTAATCCTTTTGGTGGTGGGTCTGTCATTTTATCGATGTCATATTGTGCGGTGTGTTTTGCTCTATCATCCTTTTGGTGGTAATAGTTGGTGTGAGTTTGCTCAGTAATCCTTTTGCTGGTGGGTCGGTCATTTCATTGATGTCAGATTGTATGAGTGTGTTTTGCTCTATCATCCTTTTGGTGGTAGTAGCCGGTGTGAGTTTGCTCAGTAATCCTTTTGGTGGTGGGTCTGTCATTTCATTGATGTTAGATTGTGCGAGTTTGTTTTGATCTATCATCGTTTTGGTGATAGTAGCAGGTGTTAGTTCACTCCGTCATCCTTTTGGTGGTGGGTTTGTCATTTCGTCGATGTCAGATTGTGCGAGTGTGTTTTGCTCTATCATCCTTTTGGTGATTGTAGCCGGTGTGAGTTAACTACTTCATCCTTTTGGTGGTGGGTCTGTCATTTCGTCGATGTCACATTGTGCGAGTGTGTTTTGCTCTATTATCCTTTTGGTGGTAGTAGCCGTTCTGAGTTTCCTCCGTCATCCTTTTTGTGGTGGGTCTGTCATTTCTTCGATTTTAGATTGTGCGAGTGTGTGTTGCTCTATCATCCTTTTGGTGAGAGTAGCCGGTGTGAGTTAGCTCTGTCATCCTTTTGGTGGTGGGTCTATCATTTCGTCGATGTCACATTGTGCGAGTGTGTTTTGCTCTATTATCCTTTTGGTGGTAGTAGCCGTTGTGAATTTGCTCAGTAATCCTTTTGGTGGTGGGTCTGTCATTTCATCGATTTCAGATTCTGCGAGTGGGTGTTGCTCTATCATCCTTTTGGTGAGAGTAGCCGGTGTGAGTTTTCTCCATCATTCTTTTAGTGGTAGTAGCCAGTGTGAGTTCTCTCCATCATCCTTTTGGTGGTGGGTCTGTCATTTCGTCGATGTCAAATTGTGCGATTGCGTTTTGCTCTATCATCCTTTTGATGGTAGTAGTTAGTGTGAGTTTTCTTAGTTATCCTTTTGGTGGTGGGTCTGTCATTTCATCGATGTCAGATTGTGCGAGTGTGTTTTGCAGTATCATCCTTTTGGTAATTGTAGCCAGTGTGAGTTAGCTCCTTCATCCTTTTGGTGGTGGGTCTGTCATTTCGTCGATGTCGCATTGTGCGAGTGTGTTTTGCTCAATTATCCTTTTGGTGGTAGTAGTCGTTGTGAGTTTGCTCCGTCATCCTTTTGGTGGTGGGTCTGTCTTTTGGTGGTAGTAGCCGGTATGAGTTCGCTCCGTCATCCTTTTGGTGGTGGGTCTGTGATTTCGTCATTGCTAGATTGGGCGAGTTTTTTTTTCTCTATCATCCTTTTGGTTTTAGTAGCCAGTATGAGTTTCCTCCGTCATCCTTTTGGTGGTGGGTCTGTCATTTCGTCGGTGTTAGATTGTGCCAGTGTTTTGATCCATCATTCTTTTAGTGGTAGTAACTGGTGTGAGTTTGCTCATTCATCCTTTTGGTGGTGGGTCTGTCATTTCATCATGTCAGATTGTGCGAGTGTGTTTTTCTCTATCATCCTTTTGTGATAGTAGCCGGTGTGAGTTCGCTCAGTCATCCTTTTGGTGGTGAGTCTGTCATTTCGTCGATGTCAGATTGTGCGAGTGTATTTTTCTCTATCATCCTTTTGGTGGTAGTAGCTGGTGTGAGTCTGCCCCATCATCCTTTTGGTGGTGGGTCTGCCATTTCGTTGATGTCAGATTGTGCGAGTGTGTTTTGCTCTATCATCCTTTTGGTGGTAGTTGCCGGTGTGAGTTCGCTCTGTCATCCTTTTGGTGGTGGGCCTATGATTTCGTCGATGCTAGATTGTGTGAGTTTAATTTACTCAATCATCCTTTTGGTGGTGGGTCTGTCATTTCGTTGATGTCAGATTGTGCGAGTGTGTTTTGCTCTACCATCCTTTTGGTGGTAGTAGCCGGTGTGAGTCTGCTCCATCATCCTTTTGGTGGTGGGTCTGTCATTTCGTTGATATCAGATTGTGCGAGTGTGTTTTGCTCCATCATCCTTTTGGTGGTAATAGCCGGTGTGAGTTCGCTCTGTCATCTTTTTGGTGGTGAGTCTGTCATTTCTTCGTTATCAGATTGTGTGATTGTTTTGCTCTATCATTCATTTGGTGGTAGTAGACGGTGTGAGTTTGCTCCGTCATCCTTTTGGTGGTGGGTCTGTGATTTCGCGATGCTAGATTGTGCGAGTTTTTTTTTCTCTATCATCCTTTTGGTTTTAGTAGCCAGTATGAGTTTGCTCAGTCATCCTTTTGGTGGTGGGTCTGTCATTTCGTCGATGTCAGATTGTGTGTGGGTTTTTCTCTATCATCCTTTTCGTGGTAGTAGCCGGTGTGAATTTGCTCCGTCATCCTTTTGGTTGTGGGTCCTTCATTTTGTCGATTCCAGATTGTGCGATTGTTTTGCTCTATAATCCATTTGGTGGTAGTAGCCGGTGTGAGTTTGCTCCGTCATCCTTTTGGTGGTGGGTCTGTGATTTCGTCGATACTAGATTGTGCGAGTTTGTTTTTCTCTATCTTCCTTTTGGTTTTAGTAGCCAGTATGAGTTTGCTCCGTCATCCTTTTGGTGGTGGGTCTATCATTTCGTCGATGTTAGATTGTGCCAGTGTCTTGCTCCATCATTCTTTTAGTGGTAGTAACCGGTGTGAGTTCGCTCATTCATCCTTTTGGTGGTGGGTCTGTCATTTCATCGATGTCAGATTGTGCGAGTGTGTTTTTCTCTATCATTCTTTTGTGATAGTAGCCGGTGTGAGTTTGCTCAGTCATCCTTTTGGTGGTGAGCCTGTCATTTCGTCGATGTCAGAATGTGCGAGTGTGTTTTGCTCTATCATCCTTTTGGTGGTAGTAGCCGGTGTGAGTTTGCTCCATCATCCTTTTGGTGGTGGGTCTATCATTTCATCGATGTTAGATTGTGCGAGTGTGTTTTGCTCTATCATCCTTTTGGTGATAGTAGCCGGTGTGAGGTCGCTCAGTCATCCTTTTGGTGATGAGTCTGTCATTTTGTCGATTTGAGATTGTGCGAGTGTGTTTTTCTCTATCATCCATTTTGTGGTAGTAGCCGGTGTGAGTTTGCTCCGTCATCCTTTTGGTGGTGGGTCTGTGATTTCGTCGATGTTAGATTGTGCCAGTGTTTTGCTCCATCATTCTTTTAGTGGTAGTAACCGGTGTGAGTTTGCTCATTCATCCTTTTGGTGGTGGGTCTGTCATTTCATCGATGTCAGATTGTGCGAGTGTGTTTTTCTCTATCATCCTTTTGTGATAGTAGCCGGTGTGAGTTCGCTCAGTCATCCTTTTGGTGGTGAGTCTGTCATTTCGTCGATGTCAGATTGTGCGAGTGTGTTTTGCTCTATCATCCTTTTTGATGGTAGTAGCTGATGTGAGTTAGCTCTATCATCCTTTTGGTGGTGGGTATGTCATTTTGTTGATGTCAGATTGTGCGAGTGTGTTTTGCTCTATCATCCTTTTGGTGGTAGTAGTCGGTGTGAGTTCGCTCTGTCATCTCTTTGGTGGTGAGTCTGTCATTTCGTCGATTCTAGATTGTGCGATTGTTTTGCTATATAATCCATTTGGTGGTAGTAGCCAATGTGAGTTTGCTCCGTCATCCTTGAGGTGGTGGGTCTGTGATTTCGTCGATACTAGATTGTGCGAGTTTGTTTTTCTCTATCATGCTTTTGGTTTTAGTAGCCAGTATGAGTTTGCTCCGTCATCCTTTTAGTGGTGGGTCTGTCATTTCGTCGATTTTAGATTGTGCCAGTGTTTTGCTCCATCATTCTTTTAGTGGCAGTAACAGGTGTGAGTTTGCTAATTTATCCTTTTGGTGGTGGGTCTGTCATTTCATCGATGTCAGATTGTGCGAGTGTGTTTTTCTCTATCATCCTTTTGTGATAGTAGCCGGTGTGAGTTCGCTCAGTCATCCTTTTGGTGGTAAGTCTGTCATTTCATCGATGTCAGATTGTGCGAGTGTGTTTTGCTCTATCATCCTTTTGGTGGTAGTAGCCGGTGTGAGTTAGCTCTGTCATCCTTTTGGTGGTGGGTCTGTCATTTCATCGATGTCAGATTGTGCGAGTGTGTTTTTCTCTATCATCCTTTTGTGATAGTAGCCGGTGTGAGTTCGCTCAGTCATCCTTTTGGTGGTGAGCCAGTCATTTCGTCGATGTCAGAATGTGCGAGTGTGTTTTGCTCTATCATCCTTTTGGTGGTAGTAGCCGGTGTGAGTTTGCTCCATCATCCTTTTGGTGGTGGGTCTGTCATTTCATCGATGTTAGATTGTGCGAGTGTGTTTTGCTCTATCATCCTTTTGGTGATAGTAGCCGGTGTGAGGTTGCTCAGTCATCCTTTTTGTGATGAGTCTGTCATTTTGTCGATTTGAGATTGTGCGAGTGTGTTTTTCTCTATCATCCATTTTGTGGTAGTAGCCGGTGTGAGTTTGCTCCGTCATCCTTTTGATGGTGGGTCTGTGATTTCGTCGATGTTAGATTGTGCCAGTGTTTTGCTCCATCATTCTTTTAGTTGTAGTAACCGGTGTGAGTTTGCTCAATCATCCTTTTGGTGGTGGGTCTGTCATTTCATCGATGTCAGATTGTGCGAGTGTGTTTTTCTCTATCATCCTTTTGTGATAGTAGCCGGTGTGAGTTCGCTCAGTCATCCTTTTGGTGGTGAGTCTGTCATTTTGTCGATGTCAGATTGTGCGAGTGTGTTTTGCTCTATCATCCTTTTGGTGGTAGTAGCCGGTGTGAGTTAGCTTATCATCCTTTTGGTGGTGGGTATGTCGATTCGTTGATGTCAGATTGTGCGATTGTGTTTTACTCTATCATCCTTTTGGTGGTAGTAGCCGGTGTGAGTTCGCTCTGTCATCTCTTTGGTGGTGAGTCTGTCATTTCACGATTCTAGATTTTGCGATTGTTTTGCTCTATAATCCATTTGGTGGTAGTAGCCAGTGTGAGTTTCCTCCGTCATCCTTTAGGTGGTGGGTCTGTGATTTCGTCGATACTAGATTGTGCGAGTTTATTTTTCTCTATCATCCTTTTGGTTTTAGTAGCCAGTATGAGTTTTCTCCGTCATCCTTTTAGTGGTGGGTCTGTCATTTCGTCGATGTTAGATTTTGCCAGTGTTTTGTTCCATCATTCTTTTAGTGGCAGTAACCGGTGTGAGTTTGCTAATTTATCCTTTTGGTGGTGGGTCTCTCATTTCATCGATGTCAGATTGTGCGAGTGTGTTTTTCTCTATCATGCTTTTGTGATAGTAGCCGGTGTGAGTTCGCTCAGTCATCCTTTTGGTGGTGAGTCTGTCATTTCGTCGATGTCAGATTGTGTGAGTGTGTTTTGCTCTATCATCCTTTTGGTGGTAGTAGCCGGTGTGAGTTTGCTCCGTCATCCTTTTGGTGGAGGGTCTGTCATTTCGTTGATGTCAGATTGTGCGAGTGTGTTTTGCTCTATCATCCTTTTGGTGGTAGTAGCCGGTGTGAGTTCGCTCTGTCATCTTTTTGGTGGTTAGTCTGTCATTTCGTCGTTGTCAGATTGTGTGATTGTTTTGCTCTATCATTCATTTTGTGGTAGTAGCTGGTGTGAGTTTGCTCCGTCATCCTTTTGGTGGTGGGTCTGTCATTTCGTCGATGCTAGATTGTGCGAGTTTTTTTTTCTCTATCATCTTTTGGTTTTAGTAGCCTGTATGAGTTTGCTCAGTCATCCTTTTGGTGGTGGGTCTGTCATTTTGTTGATGTCAGATTGTGTGTGTGTGTTTTGCTCTATCATCCTTTTGGTGGTAGTAGCCGGTATGAGTTCGCTCCGTCATCCTTTTGGTTGTGGGTCTGTCATTTCGTCGATGCCAGATTGTGCGATTGTTTTGCTTTATAATCCATTTGGTGGTAGTAGCCGGTGTGAGTTTTCTCCGTCATCCTTTTGGTGGTGGGTCTGTGATTTCGTTGATGCTAGATTGTGCGAGTTTGTTTTTCTCTATCATGCTTTTGGTTTTAGTAGCCAGTATGAGTTTGCTCCGTCATCCTTTTGGTGGTGGGTCTGTCATTTCGTTGATGTTAGATTGTGCCAGTGTTTTGCTCCATTATTCTTTTAGTGGTAGTAACTGGTGTGAGTTTGCTCATTCATCCTTTTGGTGGTGGGTTTGTCATTTCATCGATGTCAGATTGTGCGAGTGTGTTTTTCTCTATCATCCTTTTGTGATAGTAGCCGGTGTGAGTTCGCTCAGTCATCCTTTTGGTGGTGAGTCTGTCGTTTCGTCGATGTCAGATTGTGCGAGTGTGTTTTGCTCTATCAACCTTTTGGTGGTAGTAGCCGGTGTGAGTTAGCTCTGTCATCCTTTTGGTGGTGGGTCTGTCATTTCGTTGATGTCAGATTGTGCAAGTGTGTTTTGCTCTATCATCCTTTTGGGGGTAGGAGCCGGTGTGAGTTCGCTCTGTCATCTTTTTGGTGGTGAGTCTGTCATTTCGTTGATTCCAGATTGTGCGATTGTTTTGCTCTATAATCCATTTGGGGGTAGTAGCTAGTGTGAGTTTGCTCCGTCATCCTTTAGGTGGTGGGTCTATAATTTCGTCGATGCTAGATTGTGGGAGTTTGTTTTTCTCTATCATCCTTTTGGTTTTAGTAGCCAGTATGTGTTTGCTCCGTCATCCTTTTGGTGGTGGGTCTGTCATTTCGTCGATGTTAGATTGTGCCAGTGTTTTTCTCCATCATTCTTTTGGTCTTAGTAACCGGTGTGAGTTTGTTCAGTCATCCTTTTGGTGGAGGGTCTGTCATTTCGTTGATGTCAGATTGTGCGAGTGTGTTTTGCTCTATCATCCTTTTGGTGGTTGTAGCCGGTGTGAGTTCGCTCTGTCATCTTTTTGGTGGTGAGTCTGTCATTTCGTCGTTGTCAGATTGTGTGATTGTTTTGCTCTATCATTAATTTTGTGGTAGTAGCCGGTGTGAGTTTGCTCTGTCATCCTTTTGGTGGTGGGTCTGTCATTTCGTCGATGCTAGATTGTGCGAGTTTGTTTTTCTCTATCATCCTTTTGGTTTTAGTTGCCGGTATGAGTTTGCTCAGTCATCCTTTTGGTGGTGGGTCTGTCATTTCGTTGATGTCAGATTGTGTGTGTGTTTCGCTCTATCATCCTTTTGGTGGTAGTAGCCGGTATGAGTTTGCTCCGTCATCCTTTTAGTTGTGGGTCTGTCATTTCGTCAATGCCAGATTGTGCGATTGTTTTGCTTTATAATCCATTTGGTGGTAGTAGCCGGTGTGAGTTTGCTCCGTCATCCTTTTAGTGGTGGGTCTGTGATTTCATTGATGCTAGATTGTGCGAGTTTGTTTTTCTCTATCATGCTTTTGGTTTTAGTAGCCAGTATGAGTTTGCTCCGTCATCCTTTTGGTGGTGGGTCTGTCATTTCGTTGATGTTAGATTGTGCCAGTGTTTTGCTCCATTATTCTTTTAGTGGTAGTAACTGGTGTAAGTTTGCTTAGTCATCCTTTTGGTGGTGGATATGTCATTTCATCGATGTCAGATTGTGCGAGTGTGTTTTTCTCTATCATCCTTTTGTGATAGTAGCCGGTGTGAGTTCGCCCAGTCATCCTTTTGGTGGTGAGTCTGTCATTTCGTCGATGTCAGATTGTGCGAGTGTGTTTTGCTCTATCATCCTTTTGGTGGCAGTAGCCGGTGTGAGTTAGCTCTGTCATCCTTTTGGTGGTGGGTCTGTCATTTCGTTGATGTCAGATTGTGCGAGTGTGTTTTGCTCTATCATCCTTTTGGTGGTAGGAGCCGGTGTGAGTTTGCTCTGTCATCTTTTTGGTGGTGAGTCTGTCATTTCGTCGATTCCAGATTGTGCGATTGTTTTGCTCTATAATCCATTTGGTGGTAGTAGCTAGTGTGAGTTTGCTCCGTCATCCTTTAGGTGGTGGGTCTGTGATTTCGTCGATGCTAGATTGTGGGAGTTTGTTTTTCTCTATCATCCTTTTAGTTTTAGTAGCCAGTATGAGTTTGCTCCGTCATCCTTTTTGTGGTGGGTCTGTCATTTCATCGATGTTAGATTGTGCCAGTGTTTTGCTCCGTCATTCTTTTGGTCTTAGTAATCGGTGTGAGTCTGTTCAGTCATCCTTTTGGTGGTGGGTCTGTCATTTCATCGATGTGAAATTGTGCGAGTGTGTTTTTCTCTATCATCCTTTTGTGATAGGAGCCGGTGTGAGTTTGCTCCGTCATCCTTTTGGTGGTGAGTCTGTGATTTTGTCGATGCTAGATTGTGCGAATTGTTTTTCTCTATCATCCTTATGGTTTTAGTTGCTGGTGTGAGTTTGCTCCGTCATCCTTTTGGTGGTGGCTCTGTCATTTCGTTGATGTCAGATTGTGCGAGTTTGTTTTTCTCTATCATCCTTTTGGTTTTAGTAGTTAGTATGAGTTTGCTCAGTCATCCTTTTGGTGGTGGCTCTGTCATTTCATCAATGTCAGATTGTGTGTGTGTTTTGCTCTATCATTCTTTTGGTGGTAGTAGCCAATATGAGTTCGCTTCGTCATCCTTTTGGTTGTGGGTCTGTCATTTCGTTGATGTTAGATTGTGCGAGTGTGTTTTGCTCTATCATCCTTTTGGTGGTAGTAGCCGGTGTGAGTTTGCTCCGTCATCCTTTTGGAGGTGAGTCTGTGATTTTGTCAATGCTAGATTGTGCGAATTGTTTTTCTCTATCATCCTTATGGTTTTAGTAGCTGGTGTGAGTTTTCTCAGTCATCCTTTTGGTGTTGGCTCTGTCATTTCGTCGATATCACATTGTGCAATTGTTTTGCTCTATCATTCATTTGGTGGCAGTAGCCGGTGTGTGTTTTCTCAGTCATCTTTTTGGTGGAGGGTCTGTCATTTCATCGATGTCAGATTGTGCGAGTGTGTTTTTCTCTATCATCCTTTTGTGACAGTAGCCGGTGTGAGTTTCCTCAGTCATCCTTATGGTGGTGAGTCTGTCATTTCGTCGATGTCAGATTGTGCGAGTGTGTTTTGCTCTATCATCCTTTTGGTAGTAGTAGCCGGTGTGAGTTTGCTCTATCATCCTTTTGGTGGTAGTAGCCGGTGTGAGTTCGCTCTGTCATCTTTTTGGTGGTTAGTCTGTCATTTCGTCGTTGTCAGATTGTGTGATTGTTTTGCTCGATCATTCATTTTGTGGTAGTAGCTGGTGTGAGTTTGCTCCGTCATCCTTTTGGTGGTGGGTCTGTCATTTCGTCGATGCTAGATTGTGCGAGTTTGTTTTTCTCTATCATCTTTTAATTTTAGTAGCCTGTATGAGTTTGCTCAGTCATCCTTTTGGTGGTGGGTCTTTCATTTCGTTGATGTCAGATTGTGTATGTGTGTTTTGCTCTATCATCCTTTTGGTGGTAGTAGCCGGTATGAGTTCGCTCCGTCATCCTTTTGGTTGTGGGTCTGTCATTTCGTCGATGCCAGATTGTGCGATTGTTTTGCTTTATAATCCATTTGGTGGTAGTAGCCGGTGTGAGTTTTCTCCGTCATCCTTTTGGTGGTGGGTCTGTGATTTCGTTGATGCTAGATTGTGCGAGTTTGTTTTTCTCTATCATGCTTTTGGTTTTAGTAGCCAGTATGAGTTTGCTCCGTCATCCTTTTGGTGGTGGGTCTGTCATTTCGTTGATGTTAGATTGTGCCAGTGTTTTGCTCCATTATTCTTTTAGTGGTAGTAACTGGTGTGAGTTTGCTCATTCATCCTTTTGGTGGTGGGTTTGTCATTTCATCGATGTCAGATTGTGCGAGTGTGTTTTTCTCTATCATCCTTTTGTGATAGTAGCCGGTGTGAGTTCGCTCTGTCATCTTTTTGGTGGTTAGTCTGTCATTTCGTCGTTGTCAAGTAGTGTGATTGTTTTGCTCGATCATTCATTTTGTGGTAGTAGCTGGTGTGAGTTAGCTCTGTCATCCTTTTGGTGGTGGGTCTGTCATTTCGTTGATGTCAGATTGTGCGAGTGTGTTTTTCTCTATCATCCTTTTGGTGGTAGGAGCCGGTGTGAGTTTGCTCTGTCATCTTTTTGGTGGTGAGTCTGTCATTTCGTCGATTCCAGATTGTGCGATTGTTTTGCTCTATAATCCATTTGGTGGTAGTAGCTAGTGTGAGTTTGCTCCGTCATCCTTTAGGTGGTGGGTCTATAATTTCGTCGATGCTAGATTGTGGGAGTTTGTTTTTCTCTATCATCCTTTTAGTTTTAGTAGCCAGTATGAGTTTGCTCCGTCATCCTTTTGGTGGTGGGTCTGTCATTTCGTCGATGTTAGATTGTGCCAGTATTTTTCTCCGTCATTCTTTTGGTCTTAGTAACCGGTGTGAGTTTGTTCAGTCATCCTTTTGGTGGAGGGTCTGTCATTTCATCGATGTGAAATTGTGCGAGTGTGTTTTGCTCTATCATCCTTTTGGTGGTTGTAGCCGGTGTGAGTTTGCTCTGTCATCTTTTTGGTGGTGAGTCTGTCATTTCGTCGTTGTCAGATTGTGTGATTGTTTTGCTCTATCATTCATTTTGTGGTAGTAGCCGGTGTGAGTTTGCTCTGTCATCCTTTTGGTGGTGGGTCTGTCATTTAGTCGATGCTAGATTGTGCGAGTTTGTTTTTCTCTATCATCCTTTTGGTTTTAGTTGCCGGTATGAGTTTGCTCAGTCATCCTTTTGGTGGTGGGTCTGTCATTTCGTTGATGTCAGATTGTGTGTGTGTTTCGCTCTATCATCCTTTTGGTGGTAGTAGCCGGTATGAGTTTGCTCCGTCATCCTTTTAGTTGTGGGTCTGTCATTTCGTCGATGCCAGATTGTGCGATTGTTTTGCTTTATAATCCATTTGGTGGTAGTAGCCGGTGTGAGTTTGCTCCGTCATCCTTTTGGTGGTGGGTCTGTGATTTCATTGATGCTAGATTGTGCGAGTTTGTTTTTCTCTATCATCCTTTTGGTTTTAGTAGCCAGTATGAGTTTGCTCCAACATCCTTTTGGTGGTGGGTCTGTCATTTTGTTGATGTTAGATTGTGCCAGTATTTTGCTCCATTATTCTTTTAGTGGTAGTAACCGGTGTGAGTTTTCTCATTCATCCTTTTGGTGGTGGGTCTGTCATTTCATCGATGTCAGATTGTGCGAGTGTGTTTTTCTCTATCATCCTTTTGTGATAGTAGCCGGTGTGAGTTCGCCCAGTCATCCTTTTGGTGGTGAGTCTGTCATTTCGTCGATGTCAGATTGTGCGAGTGTGTTTTGCTCTATCATCCTTTTGGTGGCAGTAGCCGGTGTGAGTTAGCTCTGTCATCCTTTTGGTGGTGGGTCTGTCATTTCGTTGATGTCAGATTGTGCGAGTGTGTTTTGCTCTATCATCCTTTTGGTGGTAGGAGCCGGTGTGAATTTGCTCTGTCATCTTTTTGGTGGTGAGTCTGTCATTTCGTCGATTCCAGATTGTGCGATTGTTTTGCTCTATAATCCATTTGGTGGTAGTAGCTAGTGTGAGTTTGCTCCGTCATCCTTTAGGTGGTGGGTCTGTGATTTCGTCGATGCTAGATTGTGGGAGTTTGTTTTTCTCTATCATCCTTTGGGTTTTAGTAGCCAGTATGAGTTTGCTCCGTCATCCTTTTTGTGGTGGGTCTGTCATTTCATCGATGTCAAATTGTGCGAGTGTGTTTTTCTCTATCATCCTTTTGTGATAGGAGCCGGTGTGAGTTTGCTCCGTCATCCTTTTGGTGGTGAGTCTGTGATTTTGTCGATGCTAGATTGTGCGAATTGTTTTTCTCTATCATCCTTATGGTTTTAGTTGCTGGTGTGAGTTTGCTCCGTCATCCTTTTGGTGGTGGCTCTGTCATTTCGCTGATGTCAGATTGTGCGAGTTTGTTTTTCTCTATCATCCTTTTGGTTTTAGTAGTTAGTATGAGTTTGCTCAGTCATCCTTTTGGTGGTGGCTCTGTCATTTCATCAATGTCAGATTGTGTGTGTGTTTTGCTCTATCATTCTTTTGGTGGTAGTAGCCAATATGAGTTCGCTTCGTCATCCTTTTGGTTGTGGGTCTGTCATTTCGTTGATGTTAGATTGTGCGAGTGTGTTTTGCTCTATCATCCTTTTGGTGGTAGTAGCCGGTGTGAGTTTGCTCCGTCATCCTTTTGGAGGTGAGTCTGTGATTTTGTCAATGCTAGATTGTGCGAATTATTTTTCTCTATCATCCTTATGGTTTTAGTAGCTGGTGTGAGTTTTCTCAGTCATCCTTTTGGTGTTGGCTCTGTCATTTCGTCGATATCACATTGTGCAATTGTTTTCCTCTATCATTCATTTGGTGGCAGTAGCCGGTGTGTGTTTTCTCAGTCATCTTTTTGGTGGTGGGTCTGTCATTTCATCGATGTCAGATTGTGCGAGTGTGTTTTTCTCTATCATCCTTTTGTGACAGTAGCCGGTGTGAGTTTGCTCAGTCATCCTTATGGTGGTGAGTCTGTCATTTCGTCGATGTCAGATTGTGCGAGTGTGTTTTGCTCTATCATCCTTTTGGTAGTAGTAGCCGGTGTGAGTTTGCTCTATCATCCTTTTGGTGGTAGTAGCCGGTGTGAGTTTGCTCCGTCAACCTTTTGGTGGTGGGTCTGTGATTTCGTCGATGCTAGATGGTGCGAGTTTGTTTTTCTCTATCATCCTTTTGGTTTTAGTAGCCGGTATGAGTTTGCTCTGTCATCCTTTTGGTGGTGGGTCTGTCATTTCGTCGATGTCAGATTGTGCTAGTGTTTTGCTCCATCGTTCTTTTGGTCTTAGTAACCGGTGTGAGTTTGCTCAGTCATCCTTTTGGTGGTGGGTCTGTCATTTCATCGATGTTAGATTGTTGGAGTGTGTTTTACTCTATCATCCTTTTGGTGGTAGTAGCCGGTGTGAGTTTGCTCCGTCATCCTTTTGGAGGTGAGTCTGTGATTTTGTCAATGCTAGATTGTGCGAATTGTTTTTCTCTATCATCCTTATGGTTTTAGTAGCTGGTGTGAGTTTGCTCAGTCATCCTTTTGGTGGTGGCTCTGTCATTTCGTCGATGTCAGATTGTGCGATTGTTTTGCTCTATCATTCATTAGGTGGTAGTAGCTGGTGTGTGTTTTCTCAGTCATCTTTTTGGTGGTGGGTTTGTCATTTCATCGATGTCAGATTGGGCGAGTGTGTTTTGCTCTATCATCCTTTTGGTGGTAGTAGCTGGTGTGAGTTTGCTCAGTAATCCTTTTGGTAGTGGGTCTGTCATTTCATTGATGGCAGATTGTGCGAGTGTATTTTGCTCTATCATACTTTTGATGGTAGTAGCCGGTTTGAGTTTGCTCAGTTATCCTTTTGGTGGTGGGTCTGTCATTTTGTCGGTTTGAGATTGTGCGAGTGTGTTTTTCTCTATCATCCTTTTGGTGCTGGTAGCCGTTGTGAGTTCGCTCCTTCATCCCTTTGGTAGTGGGTCTGTCATTTCATCGATTTCAGATTGTGCGAGTGTGTGTTGCTTTATCATCCTTTTTGTGATAGTAGTCGGTTTGAATTCGCTCCGTCACCCTTTTGGCGGCGAGTCTGTCATTTCATCGATGTCAGATTATGCAAGTGTTTTCCTCTATCATTATTTTGGTGGTAGTAGTCGGTGTGAGTTTGCTCTGTCATCCATTTGGTGGTGGGTCTGTCATTTCGTCGATGTCAGATTGTGTGAGTGTGTTTTGCTCTCTTATCCTTTTGGTGGTAGTAGTCGGTGTGAGTTCGCTCCGTCATCCTTTTGGTTGTGGGTCTGTCATTTCGTCGATGCCAGATTGTGCGATTGTTTTTCTCTATAATGCATTTGGTGGTAGTAGCCGGTGTGAGTTTACTCCGTCATCCTTTTGGTCGTGGGTCTGTGATTTCGTCGATGCTGGATTGTAAGAGTTTGTTTTTCTCTATCATCCTTTTGGTTTTAGTAGCCGGTTTGAGTTTGCTCCGTCATCCTTTTGGTGGTGGGTCTGTGATTTCGTCGTTGTTAGATTGTGCGATTTGTTTTGCTCTATCATTCTTTTGGTGGTAGTAGCCGGTGTGAGTTTACTTAGTCATCCTTCTGGTGGCGGCTCTGTCATTTCATCGATGTCAGATTGTGCCAGTGTGTTTTGCTCTATCATCCATTTGGTGGTAGTAGCTGGTGTGAGTTTGCTCAGTAATCCTTTTGGTGGAGGGTCTGTCATTTCATCGATGTCAGATTGTGCGAGTGTGTTTTTCTCAATCATACTTTTGGTGGTAGGAGCCGGTGTGAATTTGCTCAGTTATCCTTTTGGTGGTGGGTCTGTCATTTTGTCGATTAGAGATTGTGCGGGTGTGTTTTGCTCTATCATCCTTTTGGTGGTGGTAGTCGTTGTGAGTTCGTTCCTTCATCGTTTTGGTGGTGGGTCTGTCATTTCATCGATTTCAAATTGTGCGAGTGTGTGTTGCTCTCTCATCCTTTTGGTGATAATAGTCGGTGTGAATTCGCTCCATCATCCTTTTGGTGGTGGGTCTGTCATTTCGTCGATGTCAGATTGTGCCAGTGTTTCGCTCCATCATTCTTTTGGTGGTAGTAGCCGGTGTGAGTTTGCTCATTCATCCTTTTGGTGGTGGACCTGTCATTTCATCGATGTCAGATTGTGCGAGTGTGCTTTGCTCTATCATCCTTTTGGTGGAAGTAGCCGGTGTGAGTTCGCTCAGTCATCCTTTTGGTGGTGAGTCTGTCATTTCGTCGATGTCAGATTGTGCGAGTGTGTTTTGTTCTATCATCCTTTTGGAGGTAGTAGCTGGTGTGAGTTTGCTCCGTCATCCTTTTGGTGGTGGGTCTGTCATTTCGTCGATGTCAGATTGTGCGAGTGTGTTTTGCTCTGTCATACTTTTGGTGGTAGTAGCCGGTTTGAGTTTGCTCAGTTATCCTTTTGGTGGTGGGTCTGTCATTTTGTAGATTTGAGATTGTGCGAGTGTGTTTTTCTCTATCATCCTATTGGTGGTGGTAGCCGTTGTGAGTTTGCTCCTTCATCCCTTTGGTGGTGGGTCTGTCATTTCATCGATTTCAGATTGTGCGAGTGTGTGTTGCTTTATCATTCTTTTGGTGATAGTAGTCGGTGTGAATTCGCTTCGTCAACCTTTTGGAGGTGAGTTTGTCATTTCATCGATGTCAGATTGTGCAAGTGTTTTGCTCTATCATTCTTTTGGTGGTAGTAGCTGGTGTGAGTTTGCTCAGTCATCCATTTGGTGGTGGGTATGTCATTTCATCGATGTCAGATTGTACAAGTGTGTTTTGCTCTATCATCCTTTTGGTGGTAGTAGCCAGTGTGAGTTCGCTCCGTCATCCTTTTGGTTGTGGGTCTGTCATTTCGTCGATGCCAGATTGTGCGATTGTTATGCTCTATCATCCTTTTGGTGGTAGTAGCCGGTGTGAGTTTGCTCCGTCATCCTTTTGGTCGTGGGTCTGTCATTTCGTCTATGCTAGATTGTTCATGTGTGTTTTGCTCTATCATCCTTTTGGTGGTAGTAGCCGGTGTGAGTTTGCTCCGTCATCCTTTTGGTGTTGGGCCTGTCATTTCATCGATGTCAGATTGTGCGAGTGTGTTTTGCTCTATCATCCTTTTGTGATAGTAGCCGGTGTGAGTTTGCTCCGTCATCCTTTTGGTGGTGGGTCTGTCATTTCGTCTTTGTCAGATTGTGTGAGGTTGTTTTGCTCTATCATCCTTTTGGTGGTAGTAGTTGATGTGAGTTCGCTCCGTCATCCTTTTGGTTGTGGGTCTGTCATTTCGTCGATGCCAGATTGAGCGATTGTTTTGCTCCATAATCCATTTGGTGGTAGTAGCCGGGTGAGTTTGCTCCATCATCCTTTTGGTGGTGGGTCTGTGGTTTCGTCGATGCTAGATTGTGCGAGTTATTTTTCTCTATCATCCTTTTGGTTTTAGTAGCCGGTATGAGTTTGCTCCGTCATCCTTGTGGTGGTGGGTCTGTCGTTTCGTCGATGTTAGATTGTGCCAGTGTTTTGCTCCATCATTCATTTGGTGGTAGTAACCGGTGTGAGTTTGCTCTGTCATCCTTTAGTCGTGGGTCTGTCATTTCATCGATGTCAGATTGTGCGAGTGTCTTTTGCTCTATCATCCTTTTATGATAGTAGCCGGTGTGAGTTTGCTCTGTCATCCTTTGGTGGTGAGTCATTCATTTCGTCGATGTCAGATTGTGCGAGTGTGTTTTGCTCTATCATCCTTTTGGTGGTAGTAGCCGGTGTGAGTTTGCTCCGTCTTCCATTTGGTGGTGGGTCTGTCATTTCGTCGATGTCAGATTGTGCGAGTGTGTTTTTCTCTATCATACTTTTGGTGGGAGTAGCCGGTTTGAGTTTGCTCGGTTATCCTTTTGGTGGTGGGTCTGTCATTTTGTAGATTGAGATTGTGCGAGTGTGTTTTCAGTATCATCCTTTGGTGGTGGTAGCCGTTGTGAGTTCGCTCCTTCATCCCTTTGGTGGTGGGTCTGTCATTTCATCGATTTCAGATTGTGCGAGTGTATGTTGCTTTATCATCCTTTTGGTGATAGTAGTCGGTGTGAATTCGCTCCGTCAACCTTTTGGTGGTGAGTCTGACATTTCCATCGATGTCAGATTATGCAAGTGTTTTGCTCTTTCATTCTTTGGTGGTAGTAGCTGGTGTGAGTTTGCCCAGTCGTTCATTTGGTGGTGGGTTTGTCATTTCATCGATGTTAGATTGTACGAGTGTGTTTTGCTCTATCATCCTTTTGGTGGTAGTAGCCGGTGTGAGTTAGCTCTGTCATCCTTTTGGTGGTGGGTCTATCATTTCGTCTATGTCATATTGTGTGAGTGTGTTTTTCTCTATCATCCTTTTGGTGGTAGTAGTCGGTGTGAGTTTGCTCGTCATCCTTTTGGTTGTGGGTTTCTCATTTCGTCGATGCCAGATTGTACGATTGTTTTGCTCTATAATCCATTTGGTGGTAGTAGCCGGTGTGAGTTTTCTCTCGTTATCCTTTTGGTAGTGGGTCTGTCATTTCGTCAATGCTAGATTGTGCGAGTTTGTTTTTCTCTATCATCTTTTGGTTTTAGTAGCCGGTATGAGTTTGCTCCGTTATCCTTTTGGTGGTGGGTTTGTCATTTCGTCGATGTTAGATTGTGCCAGTGTTTTTCTCCATCATTCTCTTGGTGGTAGTAACCGGTAGTGCGTTTTCTCAGTCATCCTTTTGGTGTTGGGCCTGTCATTTCATCGATATCAGATTGTGCGAGTGTGTTTTTCTCTATCATCCTTTTGTGATAGTAGCCCGGTGTGAGTTCGCTCTGTCATCCTTTTGGTGGTAAGTCTGTCATTTCGTCAATGTCAGATTGTGCGAGTGTGTTTTGCTTTATCATCCTTTTGGTGGTAGTAGTCGGTGTGAGTTGGCTCCGTCATCCTTTTGGTTGTGGGTCTGTCATTTCGTCGATGTCGGATTGAGCGATTGTTTTGCTCCATAATCCATTTGGTGGTAGTAGCCAGTGTGAGTTTGCTCCGTCATCCTTTTGGTGGTGGGTCTGTGATTTCGTGGATGCTAGATTGTGCGAATTTGTTTTTCTCTATCATCCTTTTGGTTTTAGTAGGCGGTATGAGTTTGCTCCGTCATCCTTTTGGTTGTGGGTCGGTCATTTCGGCGATGTTAGATTGTGCCAGTGTTTTGCTCCATCATTCTTTTGGTGGTAGTAACCGGTGTGAGTTTGCTCCGTCATCCTTTTGGTCATGGGTCTGTCATTTCATCGATGTTAGATTGTGTGAGTGTGTTTTCCTCTATCATCCTTTTGTGATTAGTAGCCGGTGTGAGTTCGCTTCAATCATCCTTTTGTGATGAGTCTGTCATTTTGTCAATGTCAGATTGTGCGAGTGTTTTTCTCTATCATCCATTTGGTGGTAGTAGCCAGTGTGAGTTGCTCCGTCATCCTTTTGGTCGTGGGGTCTGTCATTTCGTCGGTGCTAGATAGTGCAAGTTTGTTTTTCTCTATCATCCTTTTGGTTTTAGTAGCCGGTATGAGTTTGCTCCGTCATCCTTTTGGTGGTGGGTCTGTCATTTTCTCAGATGTTAGATTGTGCCAGTGTTTTGCTCCATCATTCTTTTGGTGGTAGTAACCGGTGTGTGTTTGCTCAGTCATCCTTTTGTTGGTGGGTCTGTCATTTCATCGATGTCAGATTGTGCGAGTGTGTTTTTATCTATCATCCTTTTGTGATAGTAGCCGGTGTGAGTTCGCTCAGTCATTCTTTTGTGGTGAGTCCGTCATTTCATCGATGTTAGATTGTGCGAGTGTGTTTTGCTCTATCATCCTTTTGTGATAGTAGCCGGTGTGAGTTCGCTCAGTCATCCTTGTTGGTGGTGAGTCTGTCATTTCATCGATGTCAGATTGTGCGAGTGTGTTTTGCTCTATCATCCTTTTGGTGGTATTAGTCGGTGTGAGTTCGCTCCGTCATCCTTTTGGTTATGGGTTTGTCATTTCGTCGATGTCAGATTGTGCGATTGTTTTGCTCTATAATCCATTTGGTGGTAGTAGCCTTTGTGAGTTTTCTCCGTCATCCTTTTGGTCGTGGGTCTGTCATTTCGTCGATGCTAGATTGTGCGAGTTGTTTTCTCTATCATCCTTTTGGTTTTAGTAGCCGGTATGAGTTTGCTCCGTTATCCTTTTGGTGGTGGGTCTGTCATTTCGTCGATGTTAGATTGTGCCAGTGTTTTTCTCCATTATTTTTTTGGTGGTAGTAACCGGTGTGAGTTTGCTCAGTCATCCTTTTGGTGTAGGGCCTGTCATTTCATCGATATCAGATTGTGCGAGTGTGTTTTGCTCTATCATCCTTTTGTGATAGTAGCCGGTGTGAGTTCGCTCAGTCATCCTTTTGGTGGTAAGTCTGTCATTTCGTCAATGTCAGATTGTGCGAGTGTGTTTTGCTCTATCATCCTTTTTGGTGGTAGTAGTCGGTGTGAGTTAGCTTTGTCATCCTTTTGGTGGTGGGTCTATCATTTCGTCTATGTCAGATTGTGTGAGTGTGTTTTGCTCTATCATCCCTTTGGTGGAAGTAGTCGATATGAGTTTGCTCCGTCATCCTTTTGGTTGTGGGTCTGTCATTTCCTCGATGCCAGATTGAGCGATTGTTTTGCTCCATAATCCATTTGGTGGTAGTAGCCCGGTCGTGAGTTTGCTCCGTCATCCTTTGTGGTGGGTATGTGATTTCGTCGATGCTAGATTTTGCGAGTTATTTTTCTCTATCATCCTTTTGGTTTTAGTAGCCGGTATGAGTTTGCTCCGTCATCCTTGTGGTGGTGGGTCTGTCATTTCGTCGATGTTAGATTGTGCTAGTGTTTTGCTCCATCATTCGTTTGGTGGTAGTAACGGTGTGAGTTTGCTCCGTCATCCTTTTGGTGGTGGGTCTGTCATTTAATCGATGTCAGATTGTGCGAGTGTGTTTTGCTCTATCATCCTTTGTGATAGTAGCCGGTGTGAGTTCGCTCAGTCATCCTTTTGGTGGTGAGTCTGTCATTTCATCGATGTCAGATTGTGCGAGTGTGTTTTGCTCTATCATCCTTTTGGTGGTAGTAGCCGGTGTGAGTTAGCTCTGTCATCCTTTTGGTGGTGGGTCTGTCATTTCGTCGATGTCAGATTGTGTGAGTGTGTTTTGCTCTATCATCCTTTTGGTGGTAGTAGCCGGTGTGAGTTCGCTCCGTCATCCTTTTGGTTGTGGGTCTGTCATTTCGTCGATGCCAGATTGTGCGATTGTTTTTCTCTATAATCCGTTTGGTGGTAGTAGCTGGTGTGAGTTTGCCCCGTCATTGTTTTGGTGGTGGGTCTGTGATTTCGTCGATGCTAGATTATGCGAGTTGTTTTTCTCTATCATCCTTTTGGTTTTAGTAGCCGGTATGAGTTTGCTCCGTCATCCTTTTGGTGGTGGGTATGTCATTTCGTCGATATTAGATTGTGCCAGTGTTTCGCTCCATCATTATTTTGGTGGTAGTAAACGGTGTGAGTTTGCTCATTCATCCTTTTGGTGGTGGGTCTGTCATTTCATCGATGTCAGATTGTGCGAGTGTGTTTTCTCTATCATCCTTTTGGTGGTAGTAGCCAGTGTGAGTTAGCTTTGTCATCCTTTTGGTGGTGGGTCTATCATTTCGTCTATGTCAGATTGTGTGAGTGTGTTTTGCTCTATCATCCTTTTGGTGGTAGTAGTCGGTGTGAGTTGGCTCCGTCATCCTTTTGGTTGTGGGTCTGTCATTTCGTCGATGTCAGATTGAGCGATTGTTTTGCTCCATAATCCATTTGGTGGTAGTAGCCGGTGTGAGTTTCCTCCGTCATCCTTTTGGTGGTGGGTCTGTGATTTCTTGGATGCTAGATTGTGCGAGTTTGTTTTTCTCTATCATCCTTTTGGTTTTAGTAGGCGGTATGAGTTTGCTCCGTCATCCTTTGGTTGTGGGTCGGTCATTTCGTCGATGTTAGATTGTGCCAGTGTTTTGCTCCCATCATTCTTTTGGTGGTAGTAACCGGTGCTGAGTTTGTTCCGTCATCTTTTGGTCATAGGTCTGTCATTTCATCGATGTCAGATTGTGCGAGTGTGTTTTCCTCTATCATCCTTTTGTGATAGTAGCCGGTGTGAGTTCGCTCAGTCATCCCTTTGGTGATGAGTCTGTCATTTCGTCGATGTCAGATTGTGCGAGTGTTTTTTTGCTGCTATCATCCATTTGGCGGTAGTAGCCGGTGTGAGTTTGCTCCGTCATCCTTTTGGTCGTGGGTCTGTCATTTCGTCGGTGCTAGATAGTGCAAGTTTGTTTTTCTCTATCATCCTTTTGGTTTTAGTAACCGGTATGAGTTTACTCCGTCATCCTTTGGTGGTCGGGTCTGTCAGTTTTGTCGATGTTTGATTGTGCGAGTGTTTCGCTCCATCATTCTTTTGGTGGTAGTAACCGGTGTGAGTTTGCTCCGTCATCCTTTTGGTCGTGGGTCTGTCATTTAATCGATGTCAGATTGTGCGAGTGTGTTTTGCTCTATCATCCTTTTGTTATAGTAGCCGGTGTGAGTTCGCTCAGTCATCCTTTTGGTGGTGAGTCTGTCATTTCATCGATGTCAGATTGTGCGAGTGTGTCTTGCTCTATCATCCTTTTGGTGGTAGTAGCCGGTGTGAGTTAGCACTGTCATCCTTTTGGTGGTGGGTCTGTCATTTCGTCGATGTCAGATTCTGTGAGTGTGTTTTGCTCTATCATCCTTTTGGTAGTAGTAGCCGGTGTTAGTTCGCTCCGTCATCCTTTTGGTTGTGGGTCTGTCATTTCGTCGATGCCAGATTATGCGATTGTTTTTCTCTATAATCCGTTTGGTGGTAGTAGCTGGTGTGAGTTTGCCCCGTCATTGTTTTGGTGGTGGGTCTGTGATTTCGTCGATGCTAGATTATGCGAGTTTGTTTTTCTCTATCATCCTTTTGGTTTTAGTAGCCGGTATGAGTTTGATCCATCATCTTTTGGTGGTGGGTATGTCATTTCGTCGATGTTAGATTGTGCCAGTGTTTCGCTCCAATCATTATTTTGGTGGTAGTAAACGGTGTGACGTTTGCTCATTCATCCTTTTGGTGGTGGGTCTGTCATTTACATCGATGTCAGATTGTGCGAGTGTGTTTTTCTCTATCATCCTTTTGGTGGTAGTAGCCAGTGTGAGTTAGCTTTGTCATCCTTTTGGTGGTGGGTCTATCATTTCGTCTATGTCAGATTGTGTGAGTGTGTTTTGCTCTATCATCCTTTTTGAGTTGGCTCCGTCATCCTTTTGGTTGTGGGTCTGTCATTTCGTCGATGTCAGATTGAGCGATTGTTTTGCTCCATAATCCATTTGGTGGTAGTAGCCGGTGTGAGTTTCCTCCGTCATCCTTTTGGTGGTGGGTCTGTGATTTCGTGGATGCTAGATTGTGCGAGTTTGTTTTTCTCTATCATCCTTTTGGTTTTAGTAGGCGGTATGAGTTTGCTCCGTCATCCTTTTGGTTGTGGGTCGGTCATTTCGTCGATGTTAGATTGTGCCAGTGTTTTGCTCCATCATTCTTTTGGTGGTAGTAACCGGTGTGAGTTTGTTCCGTCATCCTTTTGGTCATAGGTCTGTCATTTCATCGATGTCAGATTGTGCGAGTGTGTTTTCCTCTATCATCCTTTTGTGATAGTAGCCGGTGTGAGTTCGCTCAGTCATCCCTTTGGTGATGAGTCTGTCATTTCGTCGATGTCAGATTGTGCGAGTGTTTTTTGCTCTATCATCCATTTGGCGGTAGTAGCCGGTGTGAGTTTGCTCCGTCATCCTTTTGGTCGTGGGTCTGTCATTTCGTCGGTGCTAGATAGTGCAAGTTTGTTTTTCTCTATCATCCTTTTGGTTTTAGTAACCGGTATGAGTTTGCTCCGTCATCCTTTTGGTGGTGGGTCTGTCATTTTGTCGATGTTTGATTGTGCGAGTGTTTCGCTCCATCATTCTTTTGGTGGTAGTAACCGGTGTGAGTTTGCTCCGTCATCCTTTTGGTCGTGGGTCTGTCATTTAATCGATGTCAGATTGTGCGAGTGTGTTTTGCTCTATCATCCTTTTGTTATAGTAGCCGGTGTGAGTTCGCTCAGTCATCCTTTTGGTGGTGAGTCTGTCATTTCATCGATGTCAGATTGTGCGAGTGTGTCTTGCTCTATCATCCTTTTGGTGGTAGTAGCCGGTGTGAGTTAGCACTGTCATCCTTTTGGTGGTGGGTCTGTCATTTCGTCGATGTCAGATTCTGTGAGTGTGTTTTGCTCTATCATCCTTTTGGTAGTAGTAGCCGGTGTTAGTTCGCTCCGTCATCCTTTTGGTTGTGGGTCTGTCATTTCGTCGATGCCAGATTATGCGATTGTTTTTCTCTATAATCCGTTTGGTGGTAGTAGCTGGTGTGAGTTTGCCCCGTCATTGTTTTGGTGGTGGGTCTGTGATTTCGTCGATGCTAGATTATGCGAGTTTGTTTTTCTCTATCATCCTTTTGGTTTGAGTAGCCGGTATGAGTTTGCTCCATCATCTTTTGGTGGTGGGTATGTCATTTCGTCGATGTTAGATTGTGCCAGTGTTTCGCTCCATCATTCTTTTGGTGGTAGTAAATGGTGTGAGTTTGCTCATTCATCCTTTTGGTGGTGGGTCTGTCATTTCATCGATGTCAGATTGTGCGAGTGTGTTTTGCTCTATCATCCTTTTGGTGGTAGTAGCCAGTGTGAGTTAGCTTTGTCATCCTTTTGGTGGTGGGTCTATCATTTCGTCTATGTCAGATTGTGTGTGTGTGTTTTGCTCTATCATCCTTTTGGTGGTAGTAGTCGGTGTGAGTTGGCTCCGTCATCCTTTTGGTTGTGGGTCTGTCATTTCTTCGATGTCAGATTGAGCGATTGTTTTGCTCCATAATCCATTTGGTGGTAGTAGCCGGTGTGAGTTTGCTCCGTCATCCTTTTGGTGGTGGGTCTGTGATTTCGTGGATGCTAGATTGTGCGAGTTTGTTTTTCTCTATCATCCTTTTGGTTTTAGTAGGCGGTATGAGTTTGCTCCGTCATCCTTTGGGTTGTGGGTCGGTCATTTCGTCGATGTTAGATTGTGCCAGTGTTTTGCTCCATCATTCTTTTGGTGGTAGTAACCGGTGTGAGTTTGCTCCGTCATCCTTTTGGTCATGGGTCTGTCATTTCATCAATGTCAGATTGTGCGAGTGTGTTTTCCTCTATCATTCTTTTGTGATAGTAGCCGGTGTGAGTTCGCTCAGTCATCCTTTTGGTGATGAGTCTGTCATTTCGTCGATGTCAGATTGTGCGAGTGTTTTTTGCTCTATCATCCATTTGGGGGTAGTAGCCGGTGTGAGTTTGCTCCGTCATCCTTTTGGTCGTGGGTCTGTCATTTCGTCGGTGCTAGATAGTGCAAGTTTGTTTTTCTCTATCATCCTTTTGGTTTTAGTAGCCGGTATGAGTTTGCTCCGTCATCCTTTTGGTGGTGGGTCTGTCATTTTGTCGATGTTAGATTGTGCCAGTGTTTTGCTCCATCATTCTTTTGGTGGTAGTAACCGGTGTGTGTTTGCTCAGTCATCCTTTTGTTGGTGGGTCTGTCATTTCATCGATGTCAGATTGTGCGAGTGTGTTTTTCTCTATCATCCTTTTCTGATAGTAGCCGGTGTGAGTTCGCTCAGTCATTCTTTTGGTGGTGAGTCCCGTCATTTCATCGATGTTAGATTGTGCGAGTGTGTTTTGCTCTATCATCCTTTTGTGATAGTAGCCGGTGTGAGTTTGCTCAGTCATCCTTTTGGTGGTGAGTCTGTCATTTCATCGATGTCAGATTGTGCGAGTGTGTTTTTTCTCTATCATCCTTTTGGTGGAAGTAGCCGGTGTGAGTTTGCTCCGTCATCCTTTTGGTTGTGGGTCTGTCATTTCATCTATGTCATATTTGTGAGTGTGTTTTGCTCTATCATCCTTTTGGTGGTAGTAGTCGGTGTGAGTTTGCTCCGTCATCCTTTTGGTTGTGGGTTTGTCATTTCGTCATTGCCAGATTGTGCGATTGTTTTGCTCTATAATCCATTTGGTGGTAGTAGCCTTTGTGAGTTTTCTCCGTCATCCTTTTGGTCGTGGGTCTGTCATTTCGTCGATGATAGATTATGCGAGTTTGTTTTTCTCTATCATCCTTTTGGTTTTAGTAGCCGGTATGAGTTTGCTCCATTATCCTTTTGGTGCCAGTGTTTTTCTCCATCAATTTTTTGGTGGTAGTAACCGGTGTGAGCTTGCTCAGTCATCCTTTTGGTGTTTGGCCTGTCATTTCATCGATATCAGATTGTGCGAGTGTGTTTCGCTCCATCATCCTTTGGTGGTAGTAAACGGTGTGAGTTTGCTCAGTCATCCTTTTGGTGGTGGGTCTGTCATTTCATCAATGTCAGATTGTGCGAGTGTGTTTTGCTCTATCATCCTTTTGGTGGTAGTAGCCGGTGTGAGTTACTTTGTCATCCTTTTGGTGGTGGGTCTATTATTTCGTCTATGTCAGATTGTGTGAGTGTGTTTTGCTCTATCATTCCTTTGGTGGAAGTAGTCGATCTGAGTTGGCTCCGTCATCCTTTTGGTTGTGGGTCTGTCATTTTGTCGATGTCAAAATGAGCGATTGTTTTGCTCCATAATCCATTTGGTGGTAGTAGCCGGTGTGAGTTTGCTCCGTCATCCTTTTGGTGGTGGGTCTGTGATTTCGTCGATGCTAGATTGTGCGAGTTTATTTTTCTGTATCATCCTTTTGGTTTTAGTAGCCGGTATGAGTTTGCTCCGTCATCCTTGTGGTGATGGGTCTGTCATTTCGTCGATGTTAGATTGTGCCAGTGTTTTGCTCCATCATTCTTTTGGTGGTAGTAACCGGTGTGAGTTTGCTCAGTCATCCTTTTGGTCGTGGATCTGTCATTTCATCGATGTCAGATTGTGCGAGTGTGTTTTGCTCTATCATCCTTTTGTGATAGTAGCTGGTGAGAGTTCACTCAGTCATCCTTTTGGTGGTGAGTCTGTCATTTCGTCGATGTCAGATTGTGCTAGTGTTTTTTGCTCTATCACCCATTTGGTGGTAGTAGCAGGTGTGAGTTTGCTCCGTCATCCTTTTGGTGGTGGGTCTGTCATTTCGTTGATGCTAGACTGTGCAAGTTTGTTTTTCTCTATCATCCTTTTGGTTTTAGTAGTCGGTATGAGTTTGCTCCGTCATCCTTTTGGTGGTGGGTCTGTCATGTCGTCGATGTTAGATTGTGCCAGTGTTTTGCTCCATCATTCTTTTGGTGGTAGTAACCGATTTGAGTTTGCTCAGTCATCCTTTTGGTGGTGGGTCTGTCATTTCATCAATGTCAGATTGTGCGAGTGTGTTTTGCTCTATCATCCTTTTGGTGGTAGTAGCCGGTGTGGTTTAGCTCTGTCATCATTTTGGTGGTGGGTCTTTCATTTCGTCGATGTCAGATTGTGTGAGTGTGTTTTGCTCTATCATCCTTTTGGTGGTAGTAGCCGGTGTGAGTTTGCTCCGTCATCCTTTTGGTTGTGGGTCTGTCATTTCGTCAATGCCAGATTGTGCGATTGTTTTTCTCTATAATCCGTTTGGTGGTAGTAGCTGGTGTGAGTTTGCTCCGTCATTGTTTTGGTGGTGGGTCTGTGATTTCGTCGATGCTAGATTGTGCGAGTTTATTTTTCTCTATCATCCTTTTGGTTTTAGTAGCCGGTATGAGTTTGCTCCGTCATCCTTGTGGTGGTGGGTCTGTCATTTCGTCGATGTTAGATTGTGCCAGTGTTTTGCTCCATCATTCTTTTGGTGGTAGTAACCGGTGTGAGTTTGCTCCGTCATCCTTTTGGTCGTGGGTCTGTCATTTAATCGATGTCAGATAGTGCGAGTGTGTTTTGCTCTATCATCCTTTTGTGATAGTAGCCGGTGTGAGTTCGCTCAGTCATCCTTTTGGTGGTGAGTCTGTCATTTCATCGATGTCAGTTTGTGCGAGTGTGTTTTGCTCTATCATCCTTTTGGTGGTAGTAGCCGGTATGAGTTAGCTCTGTCATCCTTTTGGTGGTGGGTCTGTCATTTCTCGATGTCAGATTGTGTGAGTGTGTTTAGCTCTATCATCCTTTTGGTGGTAGCAGCCGGTGTGAGTTCGCTCCGTCATCCTTTTGGTTGTGGGTCTGTCATTTCGTCGATGCCATATTGTGCGATTGTTTTTCTCTTTAATCCGTTTGGTGGTAGTAGCTGGTGTGAGTTTGCCCCGTCATTGTTTTGGTGGTGGGTCTGTGATTTCGTCGATGCTAGATTATGCGAGTTTGTTTTTCTCTATCATCCTTTTGGTTTTAGTAGCCGGTATGAGTTTGCTCCATCATCCTTTTGGTGGTGGGTATGTCATTTCGTCGATGTTAGATTGTGCCAGTGTTTCGCTCCATCATTCTTTTGGTGGTAGTAAACGGTGTGAGTTTGCTCATTCATCCTTTTGGTGGTGGGTCTGTCATTTCATCGATGTCAGATTGTGCGAGTGTGTTTTGCTCTATCATCCTTTTGGTGGTAGTAGCCAGTGTGAGTTAGCTTTGTCATCCTTTTGGTGGTGGGTCTATCATTTCGTCTATGTCAGATTGTGTGAGTGTGTTTTGCTCTATCATCCTTTTGGTGGTAGTAGTCGATGTGAGTTGGCTCCGTCATCCTTTTGGTTGTGGGTCTGCCATTTCGTCGATGTCAGATTGAGCGATTGTTTTGCTCCATAATCCATTTGGTGGTAGTAGCCGGTGTGAGTTTGCTCCGTCATCCTTTTGGTGGTGGGTCTGTGATTTCGTGGATGCTAGATTGTGCGAGTTTGTTTTTCTCTATCATCCTTTTGGTTTTAGTAGGCGGTATGAGTTTGCTCCGTCATCCTTTTGGTTGTGGGTCGGTCATTTCGTCGATGTTAGATTGTGCCAGTGTTTTGCTCCATCAATCTTTTGGTGGTAGTAACCGGTGTGAGTTTGCTCTGTCATCCTTTTGGTCATGGGTCTGTCATTTCATCGATGTCAGATTGTGCGAGTGTGTTTTCCTCTATCATCCTTTTGTGATAGTAGCCGGTGTGAGTTCGCTCAGTCATCCTTTTGGTGATGAGTCTGTCATTTCGTCGATGTTAGATTGTGCGAGTGTTTTTTGCTCTATCATCCATTTGGTGGTAGTAGCCGGTGTGAGTTTGCTCCGTCATCCTTTTGGTCGTGGGTCTGTCATTTCGTCGGCGCTAGATAGTGCAAGTTTGTTTTTCTCTATCATCCTTTTGGTTTTAGTAGCCGGTATGAGTTTGCTCCGTCATCCTTTTGGTGGTGGGTCTGTCATTTTGTCGATGTTAGATTGTGCCAGTGTTTTGCTCCATCATTCTTTTGGTGGTAGTAACCGGTGTGTGTTTGCTCAGTCATCCTTTTGTTGGTGGGTCTGTCATTTCATCGATGTCAGATGTGCGAGTGTGTTTTTCTCTATCATCCTTTTGTGATAGTAGCCGGTGTGAGTTCACTCAGTCATTCTTTTGGTGGTGAGTCCGTCATTTTAGATTGTGAGAGTGTGTTTTGCTCTATCATCCTTTTGTGATAGTATCCGGTGTGAGTTCGCTCAGTCATCCTTTTGGTGGTGAGTCTATCATTTCATCGATGTCAGATTGTGCGAGTGTGTTTTTCTCTATCATCCTTTTGGTGGTAGTAGCCGGTGTGAGTTTGCTCCGTCATACTTTTGGTCGTCGGTCTGTCATTTCATCGATGTCAGATTGTGCAAGTGTTTTACTCTTTCATTCTTTTGGTGGTAGTAGCTGGTGTGAGTTTGCTCAGTCATTCATTTGGTGGTTGGTTTGTCATTTCATCGATGTTAGATTGTACGAGTGTGTTTTGCTCTATCATCCTTTTGGTGGTAGTAGCCGGTGTGAGTTAGCTCTGTCATCCTTTTGGTGGTGGGTCTATCATTTCGTCTATGTCATATTGTGTGAGTGTGTTTTGCTCTATCATCCTTTTGGTGGTAGTAGTCGGTGTGAGTTTGCTCCGTCATCCTTTTGGTTGTGGGTTTGTCATTTCGTCGATGCCAGATTGTGCGATTGTTTTGCTCTATAATCCATTTGGTGGTAGTAGCCTTTGTGAGTTTTCTCCGTCATCCTTTTGGTCGTGGGTCTGTCATTTCGTTGATGATAGATTATGCGAGTTTGTTTTTCTCTATCATCCTTTTGGTTTTAGTAGCCGGTATGAGTTTGCTCCATTATTCTTTTAGCGGTGGGTCTGTCATTTCGTCGATGTTAGATTGTGCCAGTGTTTTTCTCCATCATTTTTTTGGTGGTAGTAACCGGTGTGAGTTTGCTCAGTCATCCTTTTGGTGTTGGGCCTGTCATTTCATCGATATCAGATTGTGCGAGTGTGTTTCGCTCCATCATCCTTTGGTGGTAGTAAACGGTGTGAGTTTGCTCAGTCATCCTTTTGGTGGTTGGTCTGTCATTTCATCAATGTCAGATTGTGCGAGTGTGTTTTGCTCTATCATCCTTTTGGTGGTATTAGCCGGTGTGAGTTAGCTTTGTCATCCTTTTGGTGGTGGGTCTATCATTTCGTCTATGTCAGATTGTGTGAGTGTGTTTTACTCTATCATCCCTTTGGTGGAAGTAGTCGATCTGAGTTGGCTCCGTCATCCTTTTGGTTGTGGGTCTGTCATTTTGTCGATGTCAAAATGAGCGATTGTTTTGCTCCATAATCCATTTGGTGGTAGTAGCCGGTGTGAGTTTGCTCCGTCATCCTTGTGGTGGTGGGTTTGTCATTTCGTCGATGTTAGATTGTGCCAGTGTTTTGCTCCATCATTCTTTTGGTGGTAGTAACCGGTGTGAGTGTGCTCCGTCATCCTTTTGGTCGTGGATCTGTCATTTCATCGATGTCAGATTGTGCGAGTGTGTTTTGCTCTATCATCCTTTTGTGATAGTAGTCGGTGTGAGTTCGCTCAGTCATCCTTTTTGTGGTGAGTCTGCCATTTCGTCGATGTCAGATTGTGCTAGTATTTTTTGCTCTATCACCCATTTGGTGGTAGTAGCCGGTGTGACTTTGCTCCGTCATCCTTTTGGTGGTGGGTCTGTCATTTCGTCGATGCTAGATTGTGCAAGTTTGTTTTTCTCTATCATCCTTTTGGTTTTAGTAGCCGGTATGAGTTTGCTCCGTCATCCTTTTGGTGGTGGGTCTGTCATTTCGTCGATGTTAGATTGTGCCAGTGTTTTGCTCCATCATTCTTTTGGTGGTAGTAACCGGTTTGAGTTTGCTCAGTCATCCTTTTGGTAGTGGGTCTGTCATTTCATCGATGTCAGATTGTGCGAGTGTGTTTTGCTCTATCATCCTTTTGGTGGTAGTAGCCGGTGTGAGTTAGCTCTGTCATCATTTTGGTGGTGGGTCTGTCATTTCGTCGATGTCAGATTGTGTGAGTGTGTTTTGCTCTATCATCCTTTTGGTGGTAGTAGCTGGTGTGAGTTTGCTCCGTCATCCTTTTGGTTGTGGGTCTGTCATTTCGTCAATGCCAGATTGTGCGATTGTTTTTCTCTATAATCTGTTTGGTGGTAGTAGCTGGTGTGAGTTTGCTCCATCATTGTTTTGGTGGTGGGTCTGTGATTTCGTCGATGCTAGATTATGCGATTTTGTTTTTCTCTATCATCCTTTTGGTTTTAGTAGCCGGTATGAGTTTGCCCCGTCATCCTTTTGGTGGTGGGTATGTCATTTCGTCGATGTTAGATTGTGCCAGTGTTTCGCTCCATCATTCTTTTGGTGGTAGTAAACGGTGTGAGTTTGCTCATTCATCCTTTTGGTGGTGGGTCTGTCATTTCATCCATGTCAGATTGTGGGAGTGTGTTTTGCTCTATCATCCTTTTGGTGGTAGTAGCCGGTGTGAGTTAGCTTTGTCATCCTTTTGGTGGTGGGTATATCATTTCGTCTATGTCAGATTGTGTGAGTGTGTTTTGCTCTATCATCGTTTTGGTGGTAGTAGTCGGTGTGAGTTGGCTCCGTCATCCTTTTGGTTGTGGGTCTGTCATTTCGTCGATGTCAGATTGAGCGATTGTTTTGCTCCATAATCCATTTGGTGGTAGTAGCCGGTGTGAGTTTGCTCCGTCATCCTTTTGTTGGTGGGTCTGTGATTTCGTCGATGCTAGATTGTGCGAGTTTATTTTTCTCTATCATCCTTTTGGTTTTAGTAGCCGGTATGAGTTTTCTCCGTCATCCTTGTGGTGGTGGGTCCGTCATTTCGTCGATGTTAGATTGTGCCAGTGTTTTGCTCCATCATTCTTTTGGTGGTAGTAACCAGTTTGAGTTTGCTCAGTCATCCTTTTGGTAGTGGGTCTGTCATTTCATCGATGTCAGATTGTGCGAGTGTGTTTTGCTCTATCATCCTTTTGGTGGTAGTAGCCGGTGTGAGTTAGCTCTGTCATCATTTTGGTGGTGGGTCTGTCATTTCGTCGATGTCAGATTGTGTGAGTGTGTTTTGCTCTATCATCCTTTTGGTGGTAGTAGCTGGTGTGAGTTTGCTCCGTCATCCTTTTGGTTGTGGGTCTGTCATTTCGTCGATGCCAGATTGTGCGATTGTTTTTCTCTATAATCTGTTTGGTGGTAGTAGCTGGTGTGAGTTTGCTCCATCATTGTTTTGGTGGTGGGTCTGTGATTTCGTCGATGCTAGATTATGCGATTTTGTTTTTCTCTATCATCCTTTTGGTTTTAGTAGCCGGTATGAGTTTGCCCCGTCATCCTTTTGGTGGTGGGTATGTCATTTCGTCGATGTTAGATTGTGCCAGTGTTTCGCTCCATCATTCTTTTGGTGGTAGTAAACGGTGTGAGTTTGCTCATTCATCCTTTTGGTGGTGGGTCTGTCATTTCATCCATGTCAGATTGTGGGAGTGTGTTTTGCTCTATCATCCTTTTGGTGGTAGTAGCCGGTGTGAGTTAGCTTTGTCATCCTTTTGGTGGTGGGTATATCATTTCGTCTATGTCAGATTGTGTGAGTGTGTTTTGCTCTATCATCGTTTTGGTGGTAGTAGTCGGTGTGAGTTGGCTCCGTCATCCTTTTGGTTGTGGGTCTGTCATTTCGTCGATGTCAGATTGAGCGATTGTTTTGCTCCATAATCCATTTGGTGGTAGTAGCCGGTGTGAGTTTGCTCCGTCATCCTTTTGTTGGTGGGTCTGTGATTTCGTCGATGCTAGATTGTGCGAGTTTATTTTTCTCTATCATCCTTTTGGTTTTAGTAGCCGGCATGAGTTTTCTCCGTCATCCTTGTGGTGGTGGGTCCGTCATTTCGTCGATGTTAGATTGTGCCTGTGTTTTTCTCCATCATTCTTTTGGTGGTAGTAACTGGTGTGAGTTTGCTCCGTCATCCTTTTGGTCGTGGGTCTGTCATTTCATCGATGTCAGATTGTGCGAGTGTGTTTTGCTCTATCATTCTTTTGTGATAGTAGCCGGTGTGAGTTCGCTCATTCATCCTTTTGGTGGTGAGTCTGTCATTTCGTCGATGTCAGATTGTGCTAGTGTTTTTTGCTCTATCACCCATTTGGTGGTAGTAGCCGGTGTGAGTTTGCTCCGTCATCCTTTTGGTGGTGGGTCTGTGATTTCGTCGATGCTAGATTGTGCGAGTTTATTTTTCTCTATCATCCTTTTGGTTTTAGTAGCCGGTATGAGTTTTCTCCGTCATCCTTGTGGTGGTGGGTCCGTCATTTCGTCGATGTAAAATTGTGCCAGTGTTTTGCTCCATCATTCTTTTGGTGGTAGTAACCGGTGTGAGTTTGCTCCGTCATCCTTTTGGTCGTGGGTCTGTCATTTCATCGATGTCAGATTGTGCGAGTGTGTTTTGCTCTATCATCCTTTTGTGATAGTAGCCGGTGTGAGTTCGCTCAGTCATCCTTTTGGTGGTGAGTCTGTCATTTCGTCGATGTCATGTTGTGCTAGTGTTTTTTGCTCTATCACCCATTTGGTGGTAGTAGCCGGTGTGAGTTTGCTCCGTCATCCTTTTGGTGGTGGGTCTGTGATTTCGTCGATGCTAGATTGTGCGAGTTTATTTTTCTCTATCATCCTTTTGGTTTTAGTAGCCGGTATGAGTTTGCTCCGTCATCCTTGTGGTGGTGGGTCCGTCATTTCGTCGATGTTAGATTGTGCCAGTGTTTTGCTCCATCAGTCTTTTGGTGGTAGTAACCGGTGTGAGTTTGCTCCGTCATCCTTTTGGTCGTGGGTCTGTCATTTCATCGATGTCAGATTGTGCGAGTGTGTTTTGCTCTATCATCCTTTTGTGATAGTAGCCGGTGTGAGTTCGCTCAGTCATCCTTTTGGTGGTGAGTCTGTCATTTCGTCGATGTCAGATTGTGCTAGTGTTTTTTGCTCTATCACCCATTTGGTGGTAGTAGCCGGTGTGAGTTTGCTCCGTCATCCTTTTGGTGGTGGGTCTGTCATTTCGTCGATGCTAGATTGTGCATGTTTGTTTTTCTCTATCATCCTTTTGGTTTTAGTAGCCGGTATGAGTTTGCTCCGTCATCCTTTTGGTGGTGGGTCTGTCATTTCGTCGATGTTAGATTGTGCTAGTGTTTTGCTCCATCATTCTTTTGGTGGTAGTAACCGGTTTGAGTTTGCTCAGTCATCCTTTTGGTGGTGGGTCTGTCATTTCATCGATGTTAGACAGTGCGAGTGTGTTTTGCTCTATCATCCTTTTGGTGGTAGTAGCCGGTGTGAGTTTGCTCCGTCATCCTTTTGGTGGTGAGTGTGTGATTTCGTCAATGCTAGATTGTGCAAATTTGTTTTGCTCTATCATCCTTTTGGTTTTAGTAGCTGGTGTGAGTTTGCTCCGTCATCCTTTTGGTAGTGGCTCTGTCATTTCGTCGTTGTCAGATTGTGCGATTGTTTTGCTCTATCATTCATTTGATGGTAGTAGCCGGTGTGAGTTTGCTCAGTCATCCTTTTGCTGGTGGGTCTGTCATTTCATTGATGTCAGATTGTGCGAGTGTGTTTTGCCCTATCATCCTTTTGGTGGTAGTAGCTGGTGTGAGTTTGCTCAGTAATCCTTTTGTTGGTGGGTCTATCATTTCGTCTATGTCACATGGTGCGAGTGTGTTTTTCTCTATCATACTTTTGGTGGTAGTATTCGGTGTGACTTTGCTCAGTTATCCTTTTGGTTGTGGGTCTGCCATTTTGTCGATTTGAGATTGTGCGGGTGTGTTTGCTCTATCATCCTTTTGGTGGTGGTAGTCGTTGTGAGTTCGCTCCTTCATCATTTTGGTGGTGGGTCTGTCATTTCATCGATTTCAGATTGTGCGAGTGTGTGTTGCTCTATCATCCTTTTGGTGATAATAAGTGGCTGTGAATTCGCTCCATCATCCTTTTGGTGGTCAGTCTGTCATTTCTTCGATGTCAGATTGTGCGAGTGTTTTGCACTATCATTCTTTTGGTGGTAGTAGCCAGTGTGAGTTTGCTCAGTCATCCTTTTGGTGGTGGGTCTGTCATTTCATCGATGTCAGATTGGGCGATTGTGTTTTTCTCTATCATCCGTTAGGTGGTAGTAGCTGGTGTGAGTTTGCTCCGTCATTGTTTTGGTGGTGGGTCTGTGATTTCGTCGATGCTAGATTATGCGAGTTTGTTTTTCTCTATCATCCTTTTGGTTTTAGTAGCCGGTATGAGTTTGCTCCGTCATCCTTTTGGTGGTGGGTATGTCATTTCGTCGATGTTAGATTGTGCCAGTGTTTCACTCCATCATTCTTTTGGTGGTAGTAAACGGTGTGAGTTTGGTCATTCCTCCTTTTGGTGGTGGGTCTGTCATTTCATCGATGTCAGATTGTGGGAGTGTGTTTTGCTCCATCATTCTTTTGGTGGTAGTAACCGGTTTGTGTTTGCTCAGTCATCCTTTTGGTGGTTGGTCTGTCATTTCATCGATGTTAGACAGTGCGAGTGTGTTTTGCTCTATCATCCTTTTGGTGGTAGTAGTCGGTGTGAGTTGGCTCCGTCATCCTTTTGGTTGTGGGTCTGTCATTTCGTCGATGTCAGATTGAGCGATTGTTTTGCTCCATAATCCATTTGATGGTAGTAGCCGGTGTGAGTTTGCTCCGTCATCCTTTTGATGGTGGGTCTGTGATTTCGTCGATGCTAGATTGTGCGAGTTTATTTTTCTCTATCATCCTTTTGGTTTTAGTAGCCGGTATGAGTTTGCTCCGCCATCCTTGTGGTGGTGGGTCCGTCATTTCGTCGATGTTAGATTGTGCCATTGTTTTGCTCCATCATTCTTTTGGTGGTAGTAATCGGTGTGAGTTTGCTCCGTCATCTTTTTAGTCGTGGGTCTGTCATTTCATCGATGTCAGATTGTGCGAGTGTGTTTTGCTTTATCATCCTTTTGTGATAGTAGCCAGTGTGAGTTCGCTCAGTCATCCTTTTGGTCGTGAGTCTGTCATTTCGTCGATGTCACATTGTGCTAGTGTTTTTTGCTCTATCACCAATTTGGTGGTAGTAGCCGGTGTGAGTTTGCTCCGTCATCCTTTTGGTGGTGGGTCTGTCATTTTGTCGATGCTAGATTGTGCAAGTTTGTTTTTCTCTATCATCCTTTTGGTTTTAGTAGCCGGTATGAGTTTGCTCCGTCATCCTTTTGGTGGTGGGTCTGTCATTTCGTCGATGTTAGATTGTGCTAGTGTTTTGCTCCATCATTCTTTTGGTGGTAGTAACCGGTTTGAGTTTGCTCAGTCATCCTTTTGGTGGTGGGTCTGTCATTTCATCGATGTTAGACAGTGCGAGTGTGTTTTGCTCTATCATCCTTTTGGTGGTAGTAGCCGGTGTGAGTTTGCTCCGTCATCCTTTTGGTGGTGAGTGTGTGATTTCGTCAATGCTAGATTGTGCAAATTTGTTTTGCTCTATCATCCTTTTGGTTTTAGTAGCTGGTGTGAGTTTGCTCCGTCATCCTTTTGGTAGTGGCTCTGTCATTTCGTCGATGTCAGATTGTGCGATTGTTTTGCTCTATCATTCATTTGGTGGTAGTAGCCGGTGTGAGTTTGCTCAGTCATCCTTTTGCTGGTGGGTCTGTCATTTCATCGATGTCAGATTGTGCGAGTGTGTTTTGCCCTATCATCCTTTTGGTGGTAGTAGCTGGTGTGAGTTTGCTCAATAATCCTTTTGGTGGTGGGTCTGTCATTTCATCGATGTCAGATGGTGCGAGTGTGTTTTTCTCTATCATACTTTTGGTGGTAGTATTCGGTGTGACTTTGCTCAGTTATCCTTTTGGTTGTGGGTCTGCCATTTTGTCGATTTGAGATTGTGCTGGTGTGTTTTGCTCTATCATCCTTTTGGTGGTGGTATTCGTTGTGAGTTTGCTCCTTCATCGTTTTGGTGGTGGGTCTGTCATTTCATCGATCTCAGATTGTGCGAGTGTGTGTTGCTCTATCATCCTTTTGGTGATAATAAGTGGCTGTGAATTCGCTCCATCATCCTTTTGGTGATCAGTCTGTCATTTCTTCGATGTCAGATTGTGCGAGTGTTTTGCTCTATCATTCTTTTGGTGGTAGTAGCCAGTGTGAGTTTGCTCAGTCATCCTTTTGGTGGTGGGTCTGTCATTTCATCGATGTCAGATTGTGCGACTGTGTTTTGCTCTATCATCCGTTTGGTGGTAGTAGCTGGTGTGAGTTTGCTCAGTCATTGTTTTGGTGGTGGGTCTGTGATTTCGTCGATGCTAGATTATGCGAGTTTGTTTTTCTCTATCATCCTTTTGGTTTTAGTAGCCTGTATGAGTTTGCTCCGTCATCCTTTTGGTGGTGGGTATGTCATTTCGTCGATGTTAGATTGTGCCAGTGTTTCACTCCATCATTCTTTTGGTGGTAGTAAACGGTGTGAGTTTGGTCATTCCTCCTTTTGGTGGTGGGTCTGTCATTTCATCGATGTCAGATTGTGGGAGTGTGTTTTGCTCCATCATTCTTTTGGTGGTAGTAACCGGTTTGTGTTTGCTCAGTCATCCTTTTGGTGGTTGGTCTGTCATTTCATCGATGTTAGACAGTGCGAGTGTGTTTTGCTCTATCATCCTTTTGGTGGTAGTAGTCGGTGTGAGTTGGCTCCGTCATCCTTTTGGTTGTGGGTCTGTCATTTCGTCGATGTCAGATTGAGCGATTGTTTTGCTCCATAATCCATTTGATGGTAGTAGCCGGTGTGAGTTTGCTCCGTCATCCTTTTGATGGTGGGTCTGTGATTTCGTCGATGCTAGATTGTGCGAGTTTATTTTTCTCTATCATCCTTTTGGTTTTAGTAGCCGGTATGAGTTTGCTCCGCCATCCTTGTGGTGGTGGGTCCGTCATTTCGTCGATGTTAGATTGTGCCAGTGTTTTGCTCCATCATTCTTTTGGTGGTAGTAATCGGTGTGAGTTTGCTCCGTCATCTTTTTAGTCGTGGGTCTGTCATTTCATCGATGTCAGATTGTGCGAGTGTGTTTTGCTTTATCATCCTTTTGTGATAGTAGCCAGTGTGAGTTCGCTCAGTCATCCTTTTGGTCGTGAGTCTGTCATTTCGTCGATGTCACATTGTGCTAGTGTTTTTTGCTCTATCACCCATTTGGTGGTAGTAGCCGGTGTGAGTTTGCTCCGTCATCCTTTTGGTGGTGGGTGTGTCATTTTGTCGATGCTAGATTGTGCAAGTTTGTTTTTCTCTATCATCCTTTTGGTTTTAGTAGCCGGTATGAGTTTGCTCCGTCATCCTTTTGGTGGTGGGTCTGTCATTTCGTCGATGTTAGATTGTGCTAGTGTTTTGCTCCATCATTCTTTTGGTGGTAGTAACCGGTTTGAGTTTGCTCAGACATCCTTTTGGTGGTGGGTCTGTCATTTCATCGATGTTAGACAGTGCGAGTGTGTTTTGCTCTATCATCCTTTTGGTGGTAGTAGCCGGTGTGAGTTTGCTCCGTCATCCTTTTGGTGGTGAGTGTGTGATTTCGTCAATGCTAGATTGTGCAAATTTGTTTTGCTCTATCATCCTTTTGGTTTTAGTAGTTGGTGTGAGTTTGCTCCGTCATCCTTTTGGTAGTGGCTCTGTCATTTCGTCGATGTCAGATTGTGCGATTGTTTTGCTCTATCATTCATTTGGTGGTAGTAGCCGGTGTGAGTTTGCTCAGTCATCCTTTTGCTGGTGGGTCTGTCATTTCATCAATGTCAGATTGTGCGAGTGTGTTTTGCCCTATCATCCTTTTGGTGGTAGTAGCTGGTGTGAGTTTGCTCAATAATCCTTTTGGTGGTGGGTCTGTCATTTCATCGATGTCAGATGGTGCGAGTGTGTTTTTCTCTATCATACTTTTGGTGGTAGTATTCGGTGTGACTTTGCTCAGTTATCCTTTTGGTTGTGGGTCTGCCATTTTGTCGATTTGAGATTGTGCTGGTGTGTTTTGCTCTATCATCCTTTTAGTGGTGGTATTCGTTGTGAGTTTGCTCCTTCATCGTTTTGGTGGTGGGTCTGTCATTTCATCGATCTCAGATTGTGCGAGTGTGTGTTGCTCTATCATCCTTTTGGTGATAATAAGTGGCTGTGAATTCGCTCCATCATCCTTTTGGTGATCAGTCTGTCATTTCTTCGATGTCAGATTGTGCGAGTGTTTTGCTCTATCATTCTTTTGGTGGTAGTAGCCAGTGTGAGTTTGCTCAGTCATCCTTTTGGTGGTGGGTCTGTCATTTCATCGATGTCAGATTGTGCGACTGTGTTTTGCTCTATCATCCGTTTGGTGGTAGTAGCTGGTGTGAGTTTGCTCAGTCATTGTTTTGGTGGTGGGTCTGTGATTTCGTCGATGCTAGATTATGCGAGTTTGTTTTTCTCTATCATCCTTTTGGTTTTAGTAGCCTGTATGAGTTTGCTCCGTCATCCTTTTGGTGGTGGGTATGTCATTTTGTCGATGTTAGATTGTGCCAGTGTTTCACTCGATCATTCTTTTGGTGGTAGTAAATGGTGTGAGTTTGCTCATTCATCCTTTTGGTGGTGGGTCTGTCATTTCATCGATGTCAGATTGTGGGAGTGTGTTTTGCTCTATCATCCTTTTGGTGGTAGTAGCCGGTGTGAGTTAGCTTTGTCATCCTTTAGGTGGTGGGTCTATCATTTCGTCTATGTCAGATTGTGTGAGTGTGTTTTCCTCTATCATCCTTTTGGTGGTAGTAGTTGGTGTGAGTTGGCTACGTCATCCTTTTGGTTGTGGGTCTGCCATTTCGTCGATGTCAGATTGAGCGATTGTTTTGCTCCATAATCCATTTGGTGGTAGTAGCCGGTGTGAGTTTTCTCCAACATCCTTTTGGTGGTGGGTCTTTGATTCGTCGATGCTAGATTGTGCTAGTTTATTTTTCTCTATCATCCTTTTGGTTTTAGTAGCCGGTATGAGTTTGCTCCGTCATCCTTGTGGTGGTGGGTCCGTCATTTCGTCGATGTTAGATTGTGCCAGTATTTTGCTCCATCATTCTTTTGGTGGTAGTAACTGGTGTGAGTTTGCTCCGTCATCCTTTTGGTCGTGGGTCTGTCATTTCATCGATGTCAGATTGTGCTAGTATTTTTTGCTCAATCACCCATTTGGTGGTAGTAGCCGGTGTGAGTTTGCTCCGTCATCCTTTTGGTGGTGGGTCTGTCATTTCGTCGATGCTAGATTGTGCATGTTTGTTTTTCTCTATCATCCTTTTGGTTTTAGTAGCCGGTATGAGTTTGCTCTGTCATCCTTTTGGTGGTGGGTCTGTCATTTCGTCGATGTTAGATTGTGCCAGTGTTTTGCTCCATCATTCTTTTGGTGGTAGTAGTCGGTGTGAGTTAGCTTTGTCATCCTTTTGGTGGTGGGTCTATCATTTCTTCTATGTCAGATTGTGTGAGTGTGTTTTGCTCTATCATCCTTTTGGTGGTAGTAGTCGGTGCGAGTTGTCTCCGTCATCCTTTTGGTTGTGGGTCTGCCATTTCGTCAATGTCAGATTGAGCGATTGTTTTGCTCCATAATCCATTTGGTGGTAGTAGCCGGTGTGAGTTTTCTACGTCATCCTTTTGGTGGTAGGTCTGTGATTTCGTCGATGCTAGATTGTGCTAGTTTATTTTTCTCTATCATCCTTTTGGTTTTAGTAGCCGGTATGAGTTTGCTCCATCATCCTTGTGGTGGTGGGTTCGTCATTTCCTCGATGTTAGATTGTGCCAGTGTTTTGCTCCATCATTCTTTTGGTGGTAGTAACCGGTGTGAGTTTGCTCTGTCATCCTTTTGGTCGTGGGTCTGTCATTTCATCGATGTCAGATTGTGCGAGTGTGTTTTTCTCTATCATCCTTTTGTGATAGTAGCCGGTGTGAGTTCGCTCAGTCATCCTTTTGGTGGTGAGTCTGTCATTTCGTCGATGTCAGATTGTGCTAGTGTTTTTTGCTCTATCACCCATTTGGTGGTAGTAGCCGGTGTGAGTTTGCTCCGTCATCCTTTTGGTGGTGGGTCTGTCATTTCGTCGATGCTAGATTGTCCAAGTTTGTTTTTCTCTATCATCCTTTTGGTTTTAGTAGCCGGTATGAGTTGCTCCGTCATCCTTTTGGTGGTGGGTCTGTCATTTCGTCGATGTTAGATTGTGCCAGTGTTTTGCTCCATCATTCTTTTAGTGGTAGTAACCGGTTTGAGTTTGCTCAGTCATTCTTTTGGTGGTTGGTCTGTCATTTCATCGATGTTAGACAGTGCGAGTGTGTTTTGCTCTATCATCCTTTTGGTGGTAGTAGTCGGTGTGAGTTGGCTCCGTCATCCTTTTGGTTGTGGGTCTGTCATTTCGTCGATGTCAGATTGAGCGATTGTTTTGCTCCATAATCCATTTGGTGGTGGTAGCCGGTGTGAGTTTGCTCTGTCATCCTTTTGGTGGTGGGTCTGTGATTTCGTCGATGCTAGATTGTGCGAGTTTATTTTTCTCTATCATCCTTTTGGTTTTAGTAGCCGGTATGAGTTTGTTCTGTCATCCTTGTGGTGGTGGGTCCGTCATTTCGTCGATGTTAGATTGTGCCAGTGTTTTGCTCCATCATTCTTTTGGTGGTAGTAACCAGTGTGAGTTTGCTCCGTCATCCTTTTGGTCGTGGGTCTGTCATTTCATCGATGTCAGATTGTGCGAGTGTGTTTTGCTCTATCATCCTTTTGTGATAGTAGCCGGTGTGAGTTCGCTCAGTCATCCTTTTGGTGGTGAGTCTGTCATTTCGTCGATGTCAGATTGTGCTAGTGTTTTTTGCTCTATCACCCATTTGGTGGTAGTAGCCGGTGTGAGTTTGCTCCGTCATCCTTTTGGTGGTGGGTCTGTCATTTCGTCGATGCTAGATTGTGCAAGTTTGTTTTTCTCTATCATCCTTTTGGTTTTAGTAGCCGTTATGAGTTGCTCCGTCATCCTTTTGGTGGTGGGTCTGTCATTTCGTCGATGTTAGATTGTGCCAGTGTTTTGCTCCATCATTCTTTTAGTGGTATTAACCGGTTTGAGTTTGCTCAGTCATCCTTTTGGTGGTTGGTCTGTCATTTCATCGATGTTAGACAGTGCGAGTGTGTTTTGCTCTATCATCCTTTTGGTGGTAGTAGTCGGTGTGAGTTGGCTCCGTCATCCTTTTGGTTGTGGGTCTGTCATTTCGTCGATGTTAGATTGATCGATTGTTTTGCTCCAAAATCCATTTGGTGGTAGTAGCCGGTGTGAGTTTGCTCCATCATCCTTTTGGTGGTGGGTCTGTGATTTCGTCGATGCTAGATTGTGCGAGTTTATTTTTCTCTATCATCCTTTTGGTTTTAGTAGCCGGTATGAGTTTGTTCCGTCATCCTTGTGGTGATGGGTCCGTCATTTCGTCGATGTTAGATTGTGCCAGTGTTTTTCTCCATCATTCTTTTGGTGGTAGTAACCAGTGTGAGTTTGCTCCGTCATCCTTTTGGTCGTGGGTCTGTCATTTCATCGATGTCAGATTGTGCGAGTGTGTTTTGCTCTATCATCCTTTTGTGATAGTAGCCGGTGTGAGTTCGCTCAGTCATCCTTTTGGTGGTGAGTCTGTCATTTCGTCGATGTCAGATTTTGCTAGTGTTTTTTTCTCTATCACCCATTTGGTAGTAGTAGCCGGTGTGAGTTTGCTCCGTCATCCTTTTGGTGGTGGGTCTGTCATTTCGTCGATGCTAGATTGTGCTAGTGTTTTTCTCCATCATTCTTTTGGTGGTAGTAACCGGTTTGAGTTTGCTCAATCATCCTTTTGGTGGTGGGTCTGTCATTTCATCGATGTTAGACAGTGCGAGTGTGTTTTGCTCTATCATCCTTTTGGTGGTAGTAGCCGGTGTGAGTTTTCTCCGTCATCCTTTTGGTGGTGAGTGTGTGATTTCGTCAATGCTAGATTGTGCAAATTTGTTTTGCTCTATCATCCTTTTGGATTTAGTAGCTGGTGTGAGTTTGCTCCGTCATCCTTTTGGTAGTGGCTCTGTCATTTCGTCGATGTCAGATTGTGCGATTGTTTTGCTCTATCACTCATTTGGTGGTAGTAGCCGCTGTGAGTTTGCTTAGTCATCCTTTTGCTGGTGGGTCTGTCATTTCATCGATGTCAGATTGTGCGAGTGTGTTTTGCCCTATCATCCTTTTGGTGGTAGTAGCTGGTGTGAGTTTGCTCAGTAAGCCTTTTGGTGGTGGGTCTGTCATTTCATCGATGTCAGATGGTGCGAGTCTGTTTTTCTCTATCATACTTTTTCGGTGGTAGTATTCGGTGTGACTTTGCTCAGTTATCCTTTTGGTTGTGGGTCTGCCATTAAGTCTGTTCCCAAACCCCCTGTCACTCAAACAACATCTGTTGCTGCCCCCAGTTCTGTCTCACCTCAGAAACAACCTACTGCTTCTGTATCAAAACCACCTCAACCTAAATTACACATCAAACACTTCACTCCACGTCCACAACCTACAGAACCACAACCAACTGTTCCACAACCTACAGAACCTCAACCAACTGTTCCACAACAAACAGAACCACAACCATCAGAACTATCACAAAATTCTGATAAACAAAACTCTGCACAACCACAAACAGAAAATCATCCAGAAAAACAAACCACAGAAAATCAACCACAAAAAGAATCTGTCATTCCACCATCAACAATTCCATCTTCTGAACCTGTAGCAACTGTTACTTCTGAACCCTCTAAAGTAACTTCTGCTCCTGTTTCATCTGAACCACCATCTCAACAACCTGATATTCCTTCAGAACCATCTCATATCCCTGAGACATAAGTTCTTGACATCACTCCATTAAAAACAGTGTTTCAAGTTTCTTCTACCTCTTGTACACTTGAAACATCTTCAAATTCATCTGAATCAGAAATTCATCCTAATTTTCTGATTAATCCATCTGACAAATATCGTGTTCATGACCCTGAACCTGAACCATCTGTACCTACCAAAACTACCATTCCAGAACCTATGCCTCCACCTGTACCTTCATCTGAGATGATTGTTCCTACTTCTAATCCATCATCATCTGGAATATCTTGTGCCCAAGTGTCCTCTCTTTATCATAACTTATCTTATGGTTTCAAACTAAAAGATTTTTATGATAGAGTTGAGCCTTCTGAACCCTTGAAACCTCTGAGACCTAAACTCAAACCAACCCTTCCATCTGTAATCCTTTCATATATTAAATCTATGGAAAATGAAGGATCCTTAGCCCCCATTTCTGCTACATCTGGTAAAGCTGTTGTTTCAGCTCTGCATCCTGCATCTGATAACATAGTTGCTTCTGATAAACCATCAAACTCTGCTTTCGTACCATACTCTAATGCATTCTTTGATGTTGTTTACCCACGCACCAGACCTCAACCAAATCTGCTTAATGCTTTAAACAGATCCCTTCCTCAGAAACCAGAAATTCCATTCTTCCCATATGTTCCCCCGCCTCTGATTTCCATTCCAAAATCACTGATACCACCCACTCCAAGGCCTAAACAGATGACTCTGGAAACCTTGCTTAAACCTCCACCCAGACTTAATATTGAACATTTATTTCAAACGTTTTTGCAAGAAATACAGATGTCTTTAGGTACTGTTCAGAAAAGATGTTCTGAAACTATGGATGCAAATGAGACTGACATCATCTGGAAAGGATTTCTCAATAGATTCAACACTGTGGCTTCTAATCTGAAGAACATTTGTTCTGATGATGCAAAGCTCAGAGCTGAAAGAACTCAATTTTGGATTGTCAACAAGACTGAACCTCTGCTGTGTTTGGATGCTCCTCCACCTCCTCCTCCACCAGAACCAACTGCCACTGCATTAACTATGACTCTGGTAGAACCCTCTTCAGGATCTCCAGAACATATGGCAATTGACTCTGTTCAGGATACAGAACCTCCATCATCAGAGATCAAGACAGAAAATCCAGATTTGGCAAACAAGATTGTTGCTCTAGAAGCTGGTCAATCTGAAATTAGATCTTGGATGGCGAAGCAAGACAAGAAATCTGAGGACATGTCAGAATGGATGTCCAAACAAGATGAGAAGAATGAGACAATAACTAAGTTCATGTCAAAGCAAGAGCAATCACAATCTGAGATCACAGACCTATTGAAGATGCTTTTGTCAAAACACACTTAGATTGTTTTCTTTCTCATGTTTGTGCATCTGTTGTTATTGCATCTGAATGTTTTTGTTATATCTTCTGATGTACTTTTGCTCTGTTATGATTGAATGAAACAGTTTGTTATTCTCCATTGAATTATCTGCTATTATTCCTTTTAATTGTCTTTATTAAAAGTTTTTACTTTTTGCTTATGACAAAAAAGGGGGAGAAAATAAAGATCTGAACTATTTTAATATAATTTCACTAGAATGAATCTTCAGACATATCTGTTCTTTCTAATATCTAAATTGACTCTTTCAGAACTTTTGATAAGAATACTCTATAAAAGAATCTCTGAGTTTCTCAGATCATTTATCTTTTATCAAACTCTGAATCTTATATCTGCAAGATAGTCTGACCATTGATTATTACAAGACAAACAAGATCTGACTCTGAAGATTACTCAAGATAAAAAGGGAAGTTTCTATTCCTTTTTCCTATTTAACTCAGGGGGAGATTCATCATCTCAGGGGGAGTTATAATTCTTTATGTTCAATTAAATAAAATTTCTGATACTTTTTGTCATCATCAAAAAGGGGGAGATTGTTAGAAC
>CAWUDS030004455.1:0-32425 GCA_963859935.3 Lathyrus sativus
GAGAACAGGTTCAACTAGGAGGGAGACTATCAAGTCCTACTGTTGTCATGCCAAGGATTCATCCTATGGTTGAAGTTTGAAATAGGGAACTCCTAGAAGTTGTCATGCATAGGTTTCAACCTAAAGTTCTATCATCAAATCCTTATCAAGGGAAATGAGAGTCCTAAGGGATCATGTCAATGATACACAGAAACAGATAAAGCATCAGCTTAAACGGTAAAATGCATGCACTGCAAGTGAGGGAGGAAATGTGTGTGGGGCATCAGCCTCCACAAGCTCATCTCAACCTCAAGCCAAAATGAATAACAGTAATCATACTGAAATAAAACATGCTTTCAAGCAAAAACAGTAAACTGCAATCATACAGGGGAAATGAAGTCATGCTATCAAGCAAAACAAACCACATGGGCAAGGGAGCTGGGCTCTACCGAATACCCGCAAGCAAAGCCACACAGTAACAATACAAGCAGAGGGAGCAGCTCAACCTCTAGTGCAATCATGCTCTTAGATTAAAGCTAGTATAGATGTGGACTTATTCTAATGCATCAAGCAAGTCAAACAAGACACATCAATACAGAGAAACAGATAAGAAAGCAAATCAACAACTCTCTCAATTCCAAGCCTCAGCTCTTCCAACAACAACTCAGTCTTGAGACTTCCATCACTCTTGGCAAATATCAATTTGTTTTTCCAGGTTTCAACCCTTCCATATAAGTTTCAACTTATTCTCTTCCTTAAGCTTCAGCTCCTGAATCAGTTCCACCTTCAGGCTCCACTATTAACCACAAGTATCAACTTGATCTCCTTCAGGATCTCCAAGCATCAAAGTAAGTATCAACTTCCTTTGTTCTTCAAGCTTCAGCTCTTCAGTCAATCTCAATTGAATCCTCTTCCTAAGTATCAACTTAGTCTTCAAGCTTTCAAGCTCTCCTTGTTTTACCAGTCTCGACTTGGTCTTCTCTTCCTGCAAGCTGCAGCTTCTCAGAGTAACCTTCAATCACTTAGAAGTATCAACTTCATCCTTCAATCTTTAAGCCTCAGCTCTTCATTCAGTCTTTACTGGATCTCCATTGGGTCTTCAAGTATCAACTTGCTCTTGTTGCTCTTCAAGCTTCAGCTGGAATGGAAATGCTCAAGGAATCGTCCTCTTCCATACTCTTCAATGAATTCTTCATCTTCAAACCCAAGCTCAACATCTCTCAAGATACTCAAACCAGAGGAAATCACTTAATTGGATAAGCTGGGGTGTTAAACTGCTTTTTGATCACCAAAGGTGACCTATAAGGGTTCAACATCAAAGGACTGGTTCCCTCCAAAGTTCTACTTCCTAGGTACCATCACTTATCCCTCCAAAGGAGAGAGGTGAATACCATGGGAGGACCTTGAATCATGGGGAGGAATGGAGGTGAAAGATACCATCCATGTTTAAGAAAGAAGTTAACTAGGTCTAAACTCTTCCTAATTCCTAACCCTAAAACAATAACAAAACAAATAAGATTCTCAAGCTCTCAAGCTCTCTCTTCAATACTCAAGTCTTCTAATATGCTCCTCAATGCTCTTCAAAGCAATACCAAGCTCTCCAAGCCCACAAAGCAAAGCAAACAAAAATACAAGTCCACAAGGGCAACACAAACAACATCAACTACAAAAATCATCTAAAAATAGTATACTATTATATTAAAACCTAATATAATTTCTAGGGGATCCTACATATCTACCCTTAATACCCTATATGTCCCAATGTCTAACTTGACCTAGGAACCCAAAATTCTAAGGTTATTGTGGACCTATGTTAAGGATTGACCTAATTCTACACAACCTAAAGTCAAGCAAAACTAATAAACAATTCATGACAAAATTATGGAATAAATCCAGAGGGGAGCTAAAGTCCTAATCTAACTATCCTAAAAAGAATGGCCTAAAAATATGAAGGGAACTAGCTAAACAAAATTCTACAAAACCATGCATCAACATAAAAGAATTAAAATGCTATTAAAAGAGAAAATACACAAAAAATAGTAAAAATGCATGAAATGCAAATATTATGGTTTCATAATTTTCTAGACATGAACATGAAATGGGAGAAAAAATCCCCATGCAAAAATCATTAATTTTCTATTTATTGTGATTTTTCAAAGATTAATGAAGAATGGAGAAAAAGAAATTAAAATATGAAATGTTTGGTGTGAATAGCAACTATGTTCAGTTCATTTTCGAGGTGGGCTCAAAATGGGGGTGGGATTAGTAAGGCGCGCTAGGCCCAGTTTCATCAGAAAATCAATTAACAAAATATAAAGAAAATGAAAAAGAAACGGTGCAGAAAGTAAAGAAATATAGTTCAAAACAATCATGGGCCATGATCTGGGGTGTGGTTAGCAACTGAGCCCAATCCCCCTTTTAATGAAACGACGCATTTCATGGTGTCTTCAGAATTCCCTCTCCAAATGAAATTAAATCTCAGCCGTGAGATCTCCCTCCAGTCAATGGGTCTTCGCCTCATCCAATGGCCATTCCTTCATCTTCTTCCTCCAGCTAGGGTTCAAACTGAAGAATCCATGGAAGCAGAGCTTCAAGCTCCATCTTCACCAAACTCGTATCACTTCAATTCTCCATGAAAAATTAAGATTCCAAACCCTAATCCATTCAGAATTTCATGTTGGTCACAGCCATGGCTTTGAAATCAATTGAATCATCCTAAATCTCCAAACCCGATCCAAGATCAAAGATATGCTCAAACATCAACTTCAACAATTCTTGAAATTAATTACCTCAGAATGATCACCACCTCACACTGGTTAAATCTTGATATTAATCTCATGCTATAGCTCACTATATCTTGAGTTCTTGGTCCAAACAAAAATGGTGTCATCAACTGAAACCTCGCCAATTGATCCCAAACTTCCCAGAATCCATCTCCTATTGGTCTCTAACCGTTCTAACCTAACAATTCTACCTAATTATGCCTAAATCATGGTGTAGAAGAAAAGTTACTAACCTGTTGAATCTTGATTAACAGATGGGGTAAACCTTCACTTCAAGCTCCCAAACTCTTCAGAATCAATCCTTGAATGAAGATAGAGCTACTGTTTGCAAAAGATTGGACCAAGAAAGCCTGAATCTTCAAAACCGATTATGACTTGCAACCTTCAAAATCCAAAAGCTATCTCATCAAATCTCCATGTTTTTGCTCTCAATTTGTTCTGCACAACTTCGATATGATCAGAGGAATGTGTTTAGATTGAAAAAAGGAATGGAAATGGATCAGAGAGTTCTCATGTCAATTTGGTATTGCTTTGAGTTTATGGAGTGGTTTAGACTCATCTAGAACCATCTGGAACCATCCAATGAGAAATTGGAATTCTCATGTCATGAGTTTATGGATTCATCTCATCTCATGCCTCACCTCATGCCAAGCCTCTTGTAGCCCTTGTAACTGACCTGAAATTCTCCCTAAATGAGATATATGAGGTGTTAAGATACTTAGCAAGCTTGTACATTGAGTTTCCTTATGTTTTGCATTTGTGCCTTATTATGCAAGCAAGCATTTTCCAAAGCAACCCCATGATCTAAGCCTCAATTCAAAAATATGGCTGAACCATTTTTTTTAGAATGTCTTTTAGAGTCAAAATGACCTATTATATGCCATGGTTTGGGTGTGTAACTTGGAAATTTCAATTTCCAACTTGAACTTATTTAACTTATGCCTCCATTTTAGGTCATTTTTATCACTTTTCTCTACAAGCCTTTTCAACATCTCATGACCTCCCTACTAGACTTAAAACATCATTTTAAGCAAGTTTTATGTTGAAGATTTTTCCAGTTAAAGCTTGGAAATAAGAGATATGGCCTTATGCTTGAAATGACCTGTAATCTCCAAATGACCAAAATGCCCTTGACTTGTCAAAGCCATAACTTGAGTTCTACAAATCCTATCAAGGACTTCTAGTACTCTATAGAAAGCTAAGAAGATGAGGAACAACATTCATGTTGACCAAAACTTCATAGGAATCATCCTTCTTGGGCAAAAGTTGGATGCAAGTTGGGTGACTTTCAAGGCCCCAGATTCACATACCTCAGATGACCTGTAACTTGTCAAAGTTATAACTTGAGATCTACAAATCCTATCAAGGACTTCTAGTACTCAAATTAAAGATAAGAACAAGCTCTACAACATTCATGTTTGGGGTAAGATGAGATGACAATCACTTCTTGGGATAAACTGCCTTGAAGAGAGGGATCAAACTAGGGGATTTTACACTGTCAAGCCTTAGAAACCCTAGCTTGAAACTTCTCAAACTCCTCAATCATGATGAGTTGGTCTAGGAATCATCCTTATAGAATCTCAATTAATCCATCCATGATCACATGGCTCTTGGATTAGGTCTCAACCCTCTCCCAATCATCAGTTGACCTAGGGTTGACCCAGTCAAACCCTAATTACACCACTCATGGCTGAGTCTTCTTACACTTGTACAATGACCTCTCTAGGCCTCATGATGGCTTTCAAGACATCTCATAGGCTCTATTAAAGCTTCAATTCCATCCTCATAGCCTCAGAATCATCTGAGGAGCTCCCACAACTCTTAAGTTAGGAGGCACACAACCTTGGTTTCAACCAATCTTTCTGAGGATCTCTTAACTTCTCTGACAAGGATATCAATCCTTGAACACTTGAATAACCTTATTGGCTAGCTTCAAAGTCTTGTATATCTCTTGATTGGTAATCGTACCTCTTGATCTATTGCACACATATCAATGAGAAGCAGATGATAATGCTAATGAACATAAGCTAGGTAAATAAATGTTGGTCAAATTTTGGGGTGCAACACATACTCCATTTAATCATGTGATCTAGATTGCTTTATGTCGCTTCCGTGAAAATAAGGTGCCGGCAAAACAGAAGAGTCGCCACCTTTCGTTATTTATCCCTCAGAGCGGGAAAGGAAACGATCGGAAAAACCTGACGAAAAAGGTATAAGACAAGGTCATTGCAACCATTGTCTGGGTTCGGGAGTCGGTTTGGCAAGGGGAAGGTATTAGCATTCCTCACGTCCGTCGTACTCGACGGGGTCCATGCTTGTTGTGTTTACTGGACGAGTTGTTTTATCTATCTACCTATCAAGGCTGGCTTAAACGGAAAAGAAAAATGACTCGGCAAAGCGTCGCGCTTTGTGCCTACGTATTCTCATCAGAGAATGAGAAATCAGAGTCAACGTAGTTCGACCTACGACGGGGTACGGGGAAGGTGGCTCGCCAATACGTCAGTATTGTGCCTACGTACTCTCAACAGGTATGAGAGATCAATGCTTACGTAGTTCGGGATAATACGGATTACGGGGATTCAGATTCATCTGTTTTATCGAGTAGGGTTAAACAGCAGTTCCAGCAGTTAGGGACAAAGCCTGTTTGCATTGGCGCTGAAGTTTAACGACACTCTTTTCTTCCGAAAAGCTTCCTTTGAATTATGGGCCCACGAGGCAAAAAGGTTTGAAGTTTGTTTTCTGTCTTTTACGAAAGAACTGTTTTTTATTGTGTTTGCAATTTCAATTGCACTAAAGACTATGACCTGAGAGTGAATGCGTCGCATGTCACCCAAAGGGTGCCATACTAAACATCCAGACTGTTGAAAAGAAACTCTCCAACAATCCTTTCTCCTATAGCTTAAGGCTCGTAACGTACGAAAGAAATCATTCATGATTATTGTATTTTAATTTGTTTTGAGATGAGAAGAGAGAGGCTCAACTAAGGGGAGACTATCAAGTCCTACTGTTGTCATGCCAAGGATTCATCCTATGGTTGAAGTTTGAAACAGGGAACTCCTAGAAGTTATCATGCATAGGTTTCAACCTAAAGTTCTAATCATCACTTCCTTATCAAAGGAAGTGAGATTCCTAAGGGATCATGTCAATGATACACAGAAACAGATAAAGCATCAGCTTAAACAGTAAACAGTAAACGACTATAAAATGCATGCAATGCAAGTGAGGGAGGAAATGTGTGTGGGGTGTCAGCCTCCACAAGCTCATCTCAACCTCAAGCCAGATATGAATAACAGTAATCATACAGAGGAAATAAAATTCTATCAAGCAAAAATAAACCACATGGGCAAGGCAGCTGGGCTCTACCGAATACCCGCAAGCAAAGCCACACAGTAACAATACAAGCAGAGGGAGTAACTCAACCTCTAGTGCAATCATGCTCCTAGATTAAAGTCAGTCTAGATATGGACTTATTCTAATGCATCAAGCAAGTCAAACAAGGCACATCAATACAGAAAAGAAAATAGACAAGAAAGAAAGCAGATCAACCCCTCTTTCAATTCCAAGCTTCAGCTCTTCTAACAGTAACCCAGTCTTCAGACTTCAACCACCCTTCAAGGCTATCAGCTTCACTAACAAGTATCAACTTGGTCTTCAAAGGTTTCAATCCATCAACATAAGTGTCAACTTATTCTCTCTTCTCCAAGCTTCAGCTCCTCAGTCAATTCCACCCTCAGGATTCACTCCTAACTGCAAGTATCAAATGGATTCCTTCAGGCTCCCAATGCATCAGTGTAAGTGTCTATTCACCCTTTATTACTCAGCTTCAGCTTTACATTCAATCTCAATTGAATCATCTTCATAAGCATCAACTTGGTTTTCAAGCTTCAGCTCTCTTTACTTTACCAATATCAACTTGGTCTTCTTCATCTACAAGCTTCAGCTTCTCAGAGTAGTCTTCAATCACATGGTGGTGTCAACTTCATCCTTCAATCTTTAAGCCTCAGCTCTTCACTCAATCTCCATTGGATCTTCTTCACAAGCATCAACCTGCTCTTCTGGCTCTTCAAGCTTCAGCTGCAATGGCAATGCTCAAGGAATCATCCTCTTCCACACTCTTCAATGAAGTCCTCATCTTCAAACTCAAGTCCAACATCTTTCAAGATACTCAAACCAGAAGACAATTGGTTTAACAGGATGAGTGGAAATGATAAACAGCTTACTGACAACCAAAGGAAGCCTGTAAGGGTTCATCATTATGAGAGACTGGTTCCCTCAAAGTTCTACTTCCCAGATAAAGCCACTCATCCTTCCAAAGGAGGGATGTGAATATCTGAGAAGGACTTTTAGTCATTGGGAGGAATGGAAGCACAAGATGCTTTCCATATTTGTGAAAGAAATCATTCTAATTATAAGGCTCTCCCTATAGCTCCTATCTCCTAAATCTTCATCAGACACCTTCAGGCACAGACAAATCCAAGCTCCAAGCAACTTCAAGCAACTTCAAGCATCCTCACCTTGTCTTCAACTTGTCTTCAATCTCAACCAAAGGCAAACCAAGCAAAAACCCTAATCTAAGGGGACTAAGGAAGTTAAACTAGTTGAATTAGTAAGTTAGGATCACCTAAAACCTAGTACTAAAGTTAGTCCTAACTAAAATACTAAACTCAATTGTAAAATCCTACAAAAATATCTATGGGAACCTAGGTCAATCATGACTCTACCATATTAATTTCAGAGATCAAATCATCAAATTGGACCTAGAAATAAATTCTACATTATAAGGTACTAAACCTAAACCCTAAAAGGAGGCACCTAAATATCAATCTAGAAAGCACACCTATTTTCATCACAAAAATGTGAGAAAAATACTATGGGAGAATACATGTCTAACCTAATCACACACAAAAAATTAGGATCAAAATCATCACCACATGATTACACAAAATTCCACTAAATTAGGTATCAAACATAATCATTTTAATATCAATTAAAATGTAAAAGTCCCATTAAATCAGAAAATACATGAAATGAAAATATTTTTTCTCTAAAAAATACTAGACTCAATCATGAGTAAAATGCAAAAAGAATGGGATTAATTGGATTAATTTTCAATTTTATATGATTTTTCCAAGAACCATGAATAAAATGAAAAAATAAATGAAAATCAAAATAAAACAACACACGCGCGGTGCAGATAGCAATGATACATAGTTCATTTAATGGATTGGGCTCGCTGGGGTGTGTGGATAACAATTATTCACTAAGCCCAAGACCACTGATTAAATGAAACGCAGCATTGCAATGTTCAGACCCTTCACAAAATGAAATCAAAACGTGGCCGTTGGATGAGGGTCATAGTCCAAGTCAAACCAAGATCTGATGGTCCCAGAGTCATCTCCTACCTTTTGAACCTCTGAACTTCGCGCCCAGCTCCGGCCACCACCGGTGGTGCTCCGGTCATCTTCCTCAACCCTAATTCTCTCTAGGATCCTCCATTGCAAATGGTCAATACATGAAACTTATCCCAAATTCCCTCACGAACTCATTCATGCCCTTAATTCAACCTAAATCCTCAAGATTCACCATATCCCATTCTCAACCGAAAATGGTAATACCCTAAATTGGTCACTAATTCTCAAATTAATGGTCTGAAAACCTTCCTACACCGTTCTACAATGCAACTAACACCTTAATTCATCTTGATTCTACCTAATTCATGCTAGAGGAAGAAAGTTACCAACCTGAAAATCTTGGATGAACAGATGCACTAAACCTCCAATTCAAGCTCTCCAATCTTTCAGACACGATCAATGAACCCTCTCCTTGCTTCTGTATGCAAAAGAACCGGTTGAAAGCTCCTGAATCTTGAAATCCGATGGTGAGTTGCTGGTGGAAAAATTCAATTGCTCATACACGATTCAGCCACAAATTCCCTTGGATTATGATCTGAAATCAATTCCTTGCATCCATGGAAGAAGTTTCAATCAAGAAAATGGATGGAAAGTGAAGAATTTGGTGAAACCGAATTCAATTGCAATCCAAGAAATCTCAATCTCAATCTATGCTCTCTCCTTCAATCAACACCAACCTCTGCATTGGATCACCTCTACTCCATATATAGATGATGTATGAGTGATCTAGAACCCTCTAGATCCTTCTAATGAGAGTTTCAACTTCTCATGTCATGATATTTTCAACCATATGCCATGCTATGCATAATGCTGCAAACAACATGAAACCAATCTCATTTACCTCCAATTTGTCCCCTAGTGACATTTTGAAAGTGTTTAGCTTGCAAAGGGCCTTGCTCATGCCTTGATTCTATGTTTTGCACATGTTACTTAATATGCAAGTAATCACTTTTCAAAGCAAGTCCTCAAATTAGACCTCAACTCAAAAATGTGGCTAAACCAATGTTCTTAAAATGTTTTCTATAGTCAAAATGATATATTATATGCCAAGGTTTGGATGTGTAGGTTGAAAATATCAATTTCCAACTTTGGTTTATTTAACTTATGCCCTTATTTTAGGTCATTTTTGCAACTATGAGCTACAAGCATTTCAAACATCTCATGACCTCGTTACTAGCCTTAAAACATCATTTTGAACAAGTTTGATATTGAACATTTTTCCATTTGAAGCTTGGAAATAGGAGTTATGGCTTTATACTTGAAATGACCTGTAATCTCCAAATGACCAAAATGCCCTTGACTTGTCAAAGCCATAACTTGAGTTCTACAAATCCTATCAAGGACTTCTAGTACTCTCTAGAAATCTAAGAGGATAAGGAACAACATTCATGTTGACCAAAAGTTCATAGGGGTCACCCTCCTAGGGCAAACGTTTGATGCAAGTTGGGTAACTTTCAAGGCCCCAGATTCACATACCTCAGATTACCTGTAACTTGTCAAAGTCATAAATTGAGTTTTACAAATCCTATCAAGGACTTCTATTACTCTCTAGAAATCTAAGCTCATGCTCTACAACATTCATGTTGGGGGAAAGATGATATGACAATCACATCTTGGGCTAAACTGCCTTGGAGATAGGGGTCAAACTAGGGTATTTTACACTGTCAAGCCTTAGAAACCCTAGCTTGAAACTTCTCAAACTCTTCAATCATGGTGAGTTGACCTTGGAATAATCCTTATAACATCTCAATGCATCACTCCATGATCACATGGCCTTTGAATTAGGTCTCAACTTTGTTCAGATCATCAGTTGACCTAAGGTTGACCCAGTCAAACCCTAACTGCACCACTCATGGCTAAGTCTTCTTAATCTTGCACAATGACCTATCTAGGCTTCATGATGGCTTTCAAGATATCTCATAAGATCTCTCAAGGCTTCAAGTCCATATCCCTGGATTCAGAATCATTTGAGGAGCTCCCACAACTCTCAAGTTAGGAGACCTACACTCTTGGTTTCAATCACTTTCTCTGAGGCTCTTTTAACTTCTCTAACAAGGATATCAACCCTTGAACACTTGAATAGCCTTCTTAGATAGCTTCAAACTCTTGTATAGATCTTAATTGGTAATCATGCCTCTTGATCTCCAGCATACATGTCAATGAAATACAAATGATAATGCTAATGTGAATGAAATGAAACATAAGCTAGGTAAAGAAATGTTGGTCAAATTTTGGGGTGCAACAGCTGCCCCTATTCAAACGGCTTGAACCTGACTGGGTGAGAAGCGAACGACTCTCAACCAATCAGGGTGCGAGACGGTTGAATACCGACAAACCCGGAAATTTGCCAACTGCACAAGTACACGATACTCTGATGGGAACAAATCTTCGAAAACTGAAATATTAGCTGCACGGCAACTAGCTGGAGAATTGGTCACACGGTAACCGGTAATACACGGTCGATCATGCCGTCAGGCATCAAGATTCCTCGGGACTCATCAGGTCAACAATCAAGTTAATCATGCCATCGGGCATTCAAAGAACTTTCGGGCGTCAGCCGGACTTCGTCGGTAAGTCGGGAATAGCATTCTCGGTCAATCATGGACCAATTGGGGATATCCAAACTTCTGCCATCGGGTACTCCGCATCAGCTGGGAGAACTGCTTCGTCAATACGGTTGGACTTCAATCATCAAGTCTTCAGGGGAAGTTTCAACTTCGCTGTTCAGAAACCTGCTGGGGATGACACATCTCCGCTGGGGATTCTGGAGAACTATCAAGTAACTCTGCTTCTTGGATCCGGAAATCATTCTGGGTGAATCAACTCTGCTGAGGACATCAAGAATCATCTTGAACAAATAACTCCGCGGGGACTTCAAGAATCATCCTGAACCAATAACTCTGCAGGAGATTTCAGGAATCATCCTGAGCAAACGCTCTGCCGGGGACTCTAAGTATCAACTTGAGCAACCAACTCTGGCGACTTCACTGGGGATTTTAAGAATCATCTTAAACAAGCACCTTCGCTGGAGAATTCAAGAATCATCTTGGGCAAACGACTTTGCTGGGGAATTCAAGAATCATCCTGAGCAAGCGACTCTGCGGAGGAACACCTACAAAACAAGAACGGTAACGACCTAGCTCATGTTTCATATGCATATGCTTGACAATGGCGCAATGCTCCACACGATGGAAATGCTACGCGTTTGTGATAAATGCTATGCAACCATGCAAGATGCTACGGCCCCATCAGCAAAATAAATGCTGAAGGGAGAATCCTCCTGTCAAGGAGAAAGGACGACTCTGGTGGGGGGAAGGAATCATCTTGCCGCAGAGAAGAAGGCCACGCCAATCTCAATTAGACTCCGCATGGGGAAGCAAACTTCAGTTGACTGCTCCGGGGGAACGAAAACTTGGACCTGCTGAGGAAAGCGATGTCAATCGCGGAAATAAACTGCACGGCCTTCGTGGCTAAAACTTTCCTGGAGGTAACGACTCCGGCGGGGAAATACAGCATCAGCTATTCAACACTCTACTGGGGAGCACCAATCATGGCCTGAACTGCTTTCCAAGGACTCGGCTCTCTTGGGGAACTGCAAACATGGCTGGGGAAGAAGGGATCACCCTGCTTCGGGGGAGAGTACGACTCTGCGGGGAATTTCAATTCTCCTGGAGACTTCAGTCTGGAACTATCAATTGCTGCACACTTCAGTGAGTAGTCTCCTACGAGACCTGCACTTGTGACCCGGTGCTAGGGGATGAACACACGTTTCGGCGCCTGACTCAGCTGGGGAGATGCCGCTCCTTCAGGATACATCTGATTGGGGATACAATCTTCTCTGCCTGGGGAAACATATCAACGCTGGACGATCTCCGGTTCAGACTCTGCAGGGAGAGGCTGCTGAACTTTGCTGGAGAAGAAGGAATCATCCTGCTTGGGGACGCATGCGGCGTACTGCCTGGTATATGCTACAACTGTAACAACACAAACAAACAGACAATATACCCTTCTCAAAGGGACCTATCAAGGTTATCATCTTGTGACAATGTTTAAGTAATTCATCGTTTCAACAATCAGTGGCCTAGGCCAGTAAGTTTATGTATGCGCATTTTGTCAAAAACATCAGCGTTCTTTTTTGTAAACAAAACAGGTAAATGCTAAACAGACAAACGGAATTGCTGAATAGTATACATTTTATTGATAACGAACCCCTGAATGGGTAAAAATGTTTTATAACCGATGCAGGCTCCTGGAATGAGGAAGCCGCGCAAAAATAAAACATAAATATACAACAGTATATACAAATGTCGGCAACGAGGCGTAGACGAACACCATGAGTTGATCCCTCTATGACCCACTCGACTTCGATACTTCTCCGACGCTTCAGCTTCAGAAGAGATTGATTCAGATAAACGGCCCTCAGGTCTTCCAAACCACTAAACAATGAAAGTCCACACGCGGAACACAGTCATTTGCTTTTTTCAAATCCCTAACTTTTTCCTGAATCGCCCTTCCGGGTTTTCGACTCACCGGGATACCCTTTTTTGCCAAAGTCGCCCATCTGGGTTTTCAACTTTGCGGGTGTACATTTTTTCAATTTATATCCCTAATTTTTGCCCGAACCTTTTTCCTTTTTTATGGTTTGCCGGGATGCCCCATTTTTGCCTGGATATTCTTTTTCTTTCCAGCGGGTCATTCTTTAAGCAAAGTATTTTTTTAACTGCGTTCGCGTTCACCGGGGATGCAAAATCTTCGCCATCCATCGTGGATAACAACAAAGCTCCTCCCGAGAAGACCTTGCTGACGACGTACGGACCTTCGTAATTGGGAGTCCACTTGCCCCGGTGATCGGAGTGTGGAGGAAGAATCTTCTTCAGGACGAGATCACATGTCTGAAAGCTTCTAGGACGCACCTTCTTATCATAAGCTTTCTTCATTCGACTTTGGTACAGACGACCATACGCAATCGATGCTAACCTCTTCTCGTCCATCAGGCTGAGTTGGTTTAGTCGGTTCTTAATCCATTCTGCCTCGTCGAGTTTCACGTCAACCAAAACTCGTAAAGAAGGGATCTCCACTTCTAACGGTAGGACTGCTTCCATACCGTACACCAAGGAGAAAGGAGTTTCCCCGATCGATGTACGTACCATGGTACGATAACCGTGCAGTGCGAATGGCAACATCTCGTGCCAGTCCTTGTAGGTCACAACCATCTTCTGAACAATCTTCTTTATGTTCTTATTGGCCGCTTCAACGGTGCTATTCATCTTCGGCCGGTAAGGAGATGAGTTGTGGTGTTCAATCTTGAAACTCTGGCACAACTCCTTCATCATCTTGTTATTCAAATTCGAACCATTATCCGTAATGATCCGCTCAGGAACTCCGTAACGACAGATGATATCCCTCTTTATGAATTTAGCCACCACCTGCTTGGTCACATTAGCATACGAGGCTGCCTCCACCCACTTGGTGAAGTAGTCGATAGCTACTAGAATGAAGCGATGACTGTTAGATGCAGTGGGCTCGATCTTGCCTATCATGTCGATGCCCCACATGGAGAACGGCCACGGGGAGGACATGACATTCAACGGGCACAGCGGCACATGAACTTTATCAGCATAAATCTGGCATTTATGACATTTCCTTGCGAATTTAAAGCAATCTGATTCCATCGTCAGCCAGTAGTATCCTGCTCTCAGGATCTTTCTTGTCATAGCATGCCCGCCGGCATGCGTACCAAATGTGCCTTCATGGACTTCTTCCATGAGCATACTCGCTTATTTCTCATCTATACATCTGAGTAGCACGAGATCGTGGTTTCTTTTATACAAAACTCCATCAGGATTGAGATAAAAATTTCCAGACAGCCTGCTCAGAGTCTTCTTATCCTGGGTTGACGCTCCCGCAGGATACTCCTTAGTCATAAGGAAGGTCTGGATATCATGGAACCATGGCTTGCCGTCGGCGGCTTCCTCGATCGCAAAGACGAATGCAGGTCTATCAAGACGAGAAAGGACAATCCTTGGAGCTTCATTCCAAAAATTGACTTTATACATCGAAGCCAACGTGGCTAAGGCATCAGCCATCTGATTCTCTACTCTGGGTACATGATGTAGTTCCACTCGATCAAAGAACGGAAGCAGCCCTCTGGCATAGTTCATGTACGACACCAAATTCGATTGGCGAGTCTCCCACTCCCCTTTAATCTGGTTAATCACAAGTGCCGAGTCACCATATACGTCTGGGTTCTTGATTCTCAAATCAATTGCCTCTTCTAGACCCATGATGCATGCTTCGTACTCTGCTTCATTATTGGTGACCGGAAACGTCAGTCTCGCAATGAACGGGATATGGGATCCGTGGGGAGTCGTGATGATCACCCCAATGCCACTTCCGTAGGAATTAACCGCCCCGTCAAATATAAATTTCCACTGGGATTTCCTATCTGTCCCCTCGTCGGGCAACAGTTCATCGCAATCCTTCGCTTTGAGAAACATGATATCCTCATCAGGGAATTCAAATTGCATCGGCTGGTAATCCTCGATCGGCTATTCGGTAAGGTATTCAGACAGTACGCTGCCCTTAATGGCCTTCTGAGAAACATACTGAATATCATATTCCGTCAACACCATTTGCCATCTGGCAATCCTGCCCGAAAGCGCTTGCTTCTTGAAGACGTACTTGATCGGATCCATCTTCGAAATTAGCATGGTGGTGTGATTGAGCATGTACTGTCGTAAACGTTTGGCAGCCCAGGCTAGTGCACAACACGTCTTCTCCAGCATCGAGTAACGAGATTCACAATCTGTGAATTTTTTACTCAAGTAGTAAATGGCATGCTCCTTTCTGCCCGTCTCGTCGTGCTGACCGAGAACACACCCCATACTATTCTCAAGAACTGTCAAGTACATGATTAAGGGTCGTCCGGCCACTGGGGGTATCAAGATTGGAGGTTCCTACAGATATTGTTTTATCTTGTCAAATGCCTTCTGGCAATCCTCGTTCCAGATAATCGCCTGATCTTTCTTTGGTAGTTTGAACATCGGTTCACACGTGGCTGTGAGCTGAGAAATAAACCTTGCAATGTAGTTTATTCTGCCCAGGAAACCACGAACTTCTTTTTCTGTTTTTGGCACTGGCGTTTCTTGTATCGCTTTAATCTTCGCAGGATCAACCTCGATGCCTCTTTCGCTCACGATAAACCCCAGTAGTTTTCCGGACCGTACTCCGAAAGTACACTTGTTAGGATTCAACCTCAACCTGAACTTCCTAAGCCTGTCAAAAAGCTTCAGCAAATTGACCAGATGTCCCTCCTCCATTTGGGACTTCGCAATCATGTCATCAACAAAGACTTCAATCTCATGATGAATCATGTCATGAAACAAAGTAACCATTGCTCGTTGGTAAGTGGCCCCTGCGTTCTTCAGACCGAAAGGCATTACCTTGTAGCAAAATGTTCCCCAGGGAGTGATAAACGTAGTTTTCTCCATGTCCTCCGGCGCCATCTTGATTTGATTGTAACCGGAGAAGCCATCCATGAACGAAAACACGAAGAACTGAGATGTATTGTCGACTAACACATCGATATGAGGCAGCGGGAAATCATCTTTAGGGCTCGCCCTGTTCAAATCCCGATAATCGACGCACATTCGCACCTTACCGTCCTTCTTTGGTACAGGCACTATGGTGGCGACCCACGGAGGGTAAGTAGTGACCGCTAAGAAGCCAGCATCAAGCTGCTTCTGCACTTCTTCTTTGATCTTAACGGCCATTTCTGGTCGCCTCCTCCTAAGCTTCTGCTTAACGGGAGGACAATCTTCTCGCAGCGGCAAGTGGTGGACCACGATGTCAGTATCAAGTCCGGGCATATCTTCGTATGACCAAGCAAAGACGTCACTATACTCTCTTAGCATCTCGACCAGTCTCTGCTTGACATCACTCTGCAACGCAGCCCCTATCTTGACGTTCCTGACAAGTTCTTCAGAACCCAGATTCACGATCTCAATCTCTTCCTCGTGAGACAGAATAACTTTCTCTTTTTGTTTCAACAAGCGGGCCAACTCTTCAGGAAGGTCTTCGTCTTCATCAATCTCTTCCTCGGGTTGATAGATCGGGAAATCGAAGTCGAAGTGAGTCATAGAAGGTCCAGAGTCGATGTCATCTGCTATGTGGATCCTGCAATAACAAGGGTTAAGCTTAAAACAAGGATATGCAGGTTAGCACAAACCCCATTGCCATTTTATTGTTTTTCAAAACAAATATAAAACAGGAATAATAGAGATCACAATATTTGAATACGAAGAAAACGCCTTTTGATTTATTGATAAAATGCATGTACATAATCAAACGAGGCCTTGGCAATAAAACCACTATGCCCCAGGTAGGACATAGGGTTGTACAATGATTGGAAAAAGTAAATCATTACTCTTCGCTTGTCATCTGGATGATATCCTTGACGGACCAATTGTTGAGGCTCTCGCCTGGCTTGCTTGGCTGGATCCAAGAGTCTAGGTCACAATCGCTATCTCCGTTGTCTTCATACACCGCGTTGACGCTTTCAAATATTACCCCGCCACTGGTAAACTGGATCGGCCCTTTACCTCGCGACGCACTGCTAGAAGAGGAGGCTTCAGCTCCAGGACAATATCCCAACCCAAACATGTCTTGCTTGTTGGGTATCTCCAAAATTCGTCCCCAGCCTGGGGCAGATCTGGCTTGAACAACGGCACGGGCTTCCTTGAAGGAAGAGAGAGTCATCTCTAGCTTTTCAGTGACTACAGGAGCTGCGTCCTTGACTTTAACAGCTTCGAACGATTGGCATAGGGTTTCGTGGATTTCCCCATCCATCTCAACATACTTGAAGGACGACAAATGGCTCACCATTATGTCTTCCTCGCCACATACGGTCACGATGCTACCTCCGACGGTGTACTTGAGTTTCTGGTGCAACGTGGAGGTCACGGCACCCGCGGAACGGATCCATGGCCGGCCCAAGAGACAGCTGTAGGCAGGCATGATGTCCATAATGTAAAAGATCGTGTCGAACGTTTCCGGCCCGACTTGGATTGGCAGGGTCACCTCCCCGAAAACATGGCGTTTGGTTCCATCGAACGCCTTCACAACTAGATCACTGGGTGTGCAAATCACTCTGCGAGTATCTAACTTCATTAATGCCTTCTTCGGAAGAACATTGAGCGACGACCCCATGTCTACCAATACGTGAGACATAATCGTTCCCCTACACTCTATCGAGATGTGCAGGGCGCTATTGTGGTTCCTCCCCTTCGGCGTCAGCTCTAGGTCAGTGAACCCTAACCCATTTCTAGCATTTACGTGGGCTACGACCTCTTCTAGCTGGTTTACCGATATTTCCTGCGGTGCATACGCGGCGTTCAACACCTTCAGCAGTGCATTGCGGTGTGCTTCAGAACACAACAACAAATTCAGGATGGAAATCTTCGAGGGTGTCTGATGGAGATGATCCACGATCTTGTAGTCACTCTTTTTAATCAACCTCATAAATTCCTCGGCGTCTTTAACGAGTAAGTCTTTTTCTGCCCCACGCGGGATCTCTTCAACGACTTTACTTTTACCTTGATCAGTTGCATCAGCTTTGTCTGCTTTGTCTGCCACGACCTCAGGTGGTGCAAACACTCTCCCGCTGCGAGTGATTCCGCTGATCCCCGCAAGGTTCTCCACAGACGACCCAAACGATTCTAGTTCCAGCTTCTGTCCGTTGCAGTAGACCTCTGCCCCATAGTGCCACGGGACAGCGTTAGTTCTTTCAAACGGTATCGGCCCAGCTTTGGTGATGGTGATCGTGGGCGTTCTGGGTGTAGAAATAGTTATCGTCTGGCGAGGGATGGTGATGGTGGGGACCTCATCACCTTGCTTCAGCATTACCTCCCCTGATCCACTTTCGGCCCTCCGACTGAACTGTAAAATCCCTTCAGTCATCAGACTTTGAATTCCCTCTATCAACTGTTCACATCCATCAGGACTTGTCGCACAGCCCATACACAGCTCTCCGCAACCTGGAAAGAAACCTCTTTTCATCAGCTTAGCTTTAACGAAGCTAAGCGGTGTCTTCAGATCTCTGACGTCAGTCAACAAATCCAAGCTCTCGTCCTCGATAATGGCGTTTACTCCACCTCCCCTATGATTCGGCATAGGATTCTTCGTGACATTTGGCACATTATCTGAGAAGTTGATGATCTTAGCGTCCACCATGTCCTGGACCTTGTGCTTGAAGGCTTTGCAGTTTTCTATTGTGTGGCCTGGTGCCCCTGAGTGAAACTCACAAGTTGCATTCGCGTCATAACCTGGAGGAGGTGCCCCTGTCAAGGGAGCCAGGGTTCTCTTCTGGATCAATTGTAGCTGAAGCAAAGTCTGCAATAGCTGCGCGTACGACATGGGCGGTGTCTCGAGGTGACGGCTCGACAAAGGTGCCCTGTTCTGATACTTTCTGTATCCTTGTTGATTCGGTTGCTGCTGCTGCTGTGGCTGTTGAACTGCCGGGATAGTTATGCTGGCCACCTGTTGGTGAGGGCCTTTACCCTTTCTCCGAGCGTTGGTCACGACGCTCGTTTCTCCTTCCCGTCTTTTGCCACTATAAGGTTTCTTTCATCCTCCTCCGGCTGAGGATGAATCACCTTGAATTTTCCCCAGTTTGATCCCATTTTCGATGTGCTCACCCGTGATAATGAGATCTGAGAAGGTTCCAGACATACCGCTGACCAACTTCTCATAATAAACCCCTGGGAGGGTGGCTACGAACATCTGCACAAGCTCACGTTCAACCATCGGCGGCTGAACCCTGGCTGCCAATTCACGCCACCGCTGGGCGTATTCCTTGAACCCTTCGTTGTTCCTTTGCGACATATTCTGCAGTTGGACTCGGTTCGGGGCCAAGTCGCTATTGTATTGGTAGTGGTGCACAAACGCTTCAGCAAGGTCCTTCCATGTGTGCACACTAGTAGGTTCCAGACTCATGTACCATTCAAGGGAGGGCCCGGACAGACTGTCTTGAAAGAAGTGCATCAGCAACTTCTCGTCCTCAGAATGAGCTGACATTTTCCTGTAATACGATCTCAGGTGGACGCGAGGGCAAGTGGTGCCCTTGTACTTTTCAAAGTCAGGTACCTTGAACTTGGGAGGCACCTTGAAATCAGCAATCAGTCCCAACTTGGACATATCAACACCCAGGGTGTTCTGGTTCTCGATGTTCCTCATCTTATCCTCGAGTGCCTTGAACCTTAGCCGTGCTTCAGCAGTCAGCTCCCCTTCAGCACCTCTCTGAGAGAACACATCGTCTTGACGGTCTTCTAACCACGGCTGAGGCCCAAACAGATTTCCAACACCCGCATTGCCGTTGCCCATCCCAACGTTGACATTAGCTTCAAGACTCCCATTACTGACGCCTGTCGTATTTCCATTGAATCCCATGTTAACTATCACATTGTCGTTGGCACTGCCATTCCCCCCGGTCACGGGGACGCCATTCTGAGGAGTTTCAACTGGTGGAGGTGTTGGCACAGTCCCACCATGGAGTACGCCGTTGCTATCGACCCTTGAAATCAGAGGCTGAACCAAGGTTCTGAGCTGATCCTGGCCATTGGCGACCACTTGCATGAGCTCCATGAAGCGATCCATTCTTTCGCGGAGTTCCTGAACATCAGTTTGCACTTGCTCCATGATTCTGGTTTGATTTGCTCTGGTCGGATAGCGGTGAATAGGTCTCTAATCAATCCTGGAACAACCTGAAACAACCTGAAAACACAAAAGGGTTAGGAAAAAACGACAAAGTGCTCGTTATACAAATGCTTCATGCAAATGCAAACGTGTGTCTGTGCGTTAGGGAGATTTCCCCCGATCCTAGTGCCTGAGTGCCAGTGCTGATAATAAGAATTCCGAGTCCAATCATGGAAATAACATCTCATATATATGAAGAAAGCCCATCAAGGCAGTACACAACATCAGTGAGTACAAGCAGAATCAATAGCGTGACCTCAGCCAACAAGCCTGGCGATGGTCAGCATACAACAATGATCAAACAAAAGGAATACAAATAGTCAAGCACGGCCACGGGCGCGAAACTCTTCTAACAACCCCTTCGTTTCTGGATGATCGGGCCGAGTGAGTAACCCCTCGACGAGTAACTTCCTCTGCATAATGGTGTACCGAAGACCTTCGACCGAATCTTCCCATGCTCCTTCGCCAAAACAATCTTCTAACTTCCGCTCCTTGGACTCAAACGTCAGTTTGCGCTCCTTCAGGTTAGCGAGAGCTCTGTTGAGCTGGCCTTCGGCGTCATATCTGCGAGCGGTTTCTTCATCAAACCTCTTCTCACTAGCCTTTACCTGGGCTTTCAGCTTGGAGATCTATTGCATCAGCTTATCCTCCCGCTCTTTCCTGTTGGCTAGAGTAGCCTTCCAATGCTGGTTGAACTTGGATATCCTCCGATACGCTTCATCCAAGTGCTGCTTCTTCGTGGCCAGTACATCATTGACAACTTTGAAGTCCCGACCCAAACGCTCACGCTCGGCTATCTGCTTAGTCAAATCTGTACCTAGCTGGTTCACCAGCTCTGTCTGTCTCTTGAAGGAATGAACGGCTTCGTTTCTCTCGCTTCTGAGTTGAGCCAATTCTTTCTCCAGTTCTTCATTTGCCCTCTTCAATTCATCTCTCTCAGCTAACACCTGATTATGCTGCTGAATGGGCACAGTGGTAGGCTCTTCAATCACTGGATGGCTTTCTGGCTTGGCAGGAAGAAATGGCATCCCTATAGCATCTGCTCTGGCCCTGATCCACGTCACGTATGGAGCGTAGGCTTGACTATTGCTTCTCCCCAGCAATGGTTTTCCCCTCTTACTGATACCATTCCAAGCGCGCTGAAGCTTGGATAACATATCCCCTTCAAGAAGACCAGTGAGGTACAGAGATTTATGCACCTCTTCATCCTTTGGCGGAGCTCTCAAAGCGTAAGCAAACTGTCGGACCAGCAAAGACGGATTATAGTTTATACAGCCCTTCCTGCCTATCAAAGGCACGTTCGGAAACCCTCTGCAGCTGAAGATAATCTCGGTACCCAACCTATCTTTGTCAAACCAATCAATATCTTCTGCAGATAGACTCATCAAACGCTCGGACCACTCAGCTGTGGCTGCAGACAAAGTAAAGGGACCCCTCTTGGGTAGATGACTATCAAGCCATCTATAAAGCAGGGGCACACAACATGAGACATTCTTACCCCTTCTGTTCTCGTTTTTGTAGTGGATGGAATGGTAGACATCTCCTATCAAGGTAGGGACTGGATTCCCTGAAGCAAAGATGCAAAAGGCGTCGAAGTCTACAAAATCGGGCATATTGGGGAACAGAATGATGCCATATATGCACAGAGCGAGAATGGCGTTGAACACGACCCAACATCCGTCTTTGGCGCACTGCTGAGCCTTTCCCACTAAGAACTGCAAGGAGAAACCAGGAACCTTGTTCCAACTAGACAATACCAACTCGGAGGCATCCAGATGAAGTGAAGGAGCTAGACAAGCCAGATCAGGCTCAGCATCCATATGAACAAAAGGCATCTGCCTCTTGACAGGCACACCTAACAAATCAGCATATTCCTCTAGCGTGGGTGCGAGAACAAAATCCTGGAAAGTAAAGCATCTCAACGGAGGATCGTAGAACTGCAGCAGAGCGTGCAACCCATTCAACTCGAACGCAGAAGGTTTACGAACCAAACTGAGCAATTTGCCGTAAGATTTTCTAAACTCATCTCTCACAGAATCATATGCTAAAGCAATCAAACTAGTCATCTGAACCACATCAGGGGCAGGGAGCTTGTAAGCCACGGTCTTCCTCAGAGAACCCATAACAATATAATAGGAGGCAAGAAATCCTGGATCGGGGAAAACGGTACCTGCAACACAGACACACGTTAATGAAATGCAAATGAGTATGCAAAGCAATGTAAAATGCAATCATGCAGCAGGAGATCAAGGCCACTGTGTTGTGAAGATTCTGTATCAACAAAACCATGAAGCTGCTCTGTCAAGAACCACCACTATATCTGATAAGAAGAAAACCCGGGTATCGGACCACAAATCTGCTCTGTCAAGAACACACATATCTGATAATAAGGACCTCTGATACAGGACCGAAACTCTGCTCTGTCAAGAACAAACATACATCTGCTGGTGGGATCCTCTGATCCCAATCACAAACCTGCTCTATCAAGAACAAATACACATCTGATGATAAGATCCTCTGATACAGGACCAAAGCTCTGCTCTGTCAAGAACAAACGTCTGATAATAAGGACCTCTGATACAGGACCCTAACTCTGCTCTGTCAAGAACAAACATCTATTTGATGATGAGAACCTCCGGTACCAACAAAACTGATTCACTATCAAGAAAACCAGGTAGTCTGAAGGTCAAAGTTTCCTGCAACAAACCCAACCCTGCTCACAGGTATGGACCTAAACTGACTCAAGTTCGGCATCCTATGCGGTCATCAGCGTCACAGACATTCAAGAGAGGTGATACGATACCCAGAAGGTGTGGCATCACCAGCTCATGAAGCGGCCTCACTCGGCTGAATCACAAATGATCGGTCCCTAGAGTCGACAATCCTCCAAACCAACAACCCCCTCAACCCAAAGGGTTGAAAAAGAAGTCAACCGGGAGAACCTCGTCTGAGCGTGGATTTCATGAGACACTAGTGCCTGCCAAGCAAGCACACGCCCACTAATTTCCACAACTAATGCTATGTTCACTCAAGCCTGGGTCTGGCTTCTCACTCATCAGAATGCCCCTCCCACAACAGCACAGATAATCATATCATACTGAAAATAAAGTGCGGGAAATGAAAGTGTGAAAAATAAACACAACCCAACAAGTAATCATACAAGCACTAGGATTGACTCTCACAGGGGACGTCGGATCCCCAAACTGACTCGCATTTGGGACGTTGGATCCCAGGAAACTATCAAGTCCCCAGCAGAGTCGCTAGTTGTCGCTTCCGCGAAAATAAGGTGCCGGCAAAACAGAAGAGTCGCCACCTTTCGTTATTTATCCCTCAGAGCGGGAAAGGAAACGATCGGAAAAACCTGACGAAAAAGGTATAAGACAAGGTCATCGCAACCATTGTCTGGAGTCGGGAGTCGGTTACGCAAGGGGAAGGTATTAGCACCCCTCACGTCCGTCGTACTCGACGGGATCCACGCTTGTTGTGTTTACTGGACGAGTTGGTTTATCTATCTACCTATCAAGGCTGGCTTAAACGGAAAAGAAAGATGACTCGGCAAAGCGTCGCGCTTTGTGCCTACGTATTCTCATCAGAGAATGAGAAATCAGAGTCAACGTAGTTCGACCTACGACGGGGTACGGGGAAGGTGGCTCGCCAATACGTCAGTATTGTGCCTACGTACTCTCAACAGGTATGAGAGATCAGAGCTTACGTAGTTCGGGATAATACGGATTACGGGGATTCAGATTCATCTGTTTTATCGAGTAGGGTTAAACAGTAGTTCCAGCAGTTAGGGACAAAGCCTGTTTGCATTGGCGCTGAAGTTTAACGACACTTTTTTCTTCAGAAAAGCTTCCTTTGAATTATGGGCCCACGGGGCAAAAAGGTTTGAAGTTTGTTTTCTGTCTTTTACGAAAGAACTGTTTTTTATTGTGTTTGCAATTTCAATTGCACTAAAGACTATGACCTGAGAGTGAATGCGTCGCATGTCACCCAAAGGGTGCCATACTAAACATCCAGACTGTTGAAAAGAAACTCTCCAACAATCCTTTCTCCTATAGCTTAAGGCTCGTAACGTACGAAAGAAATCATTCATGATTACTGTATTTTAATTTGTTTTGAGATGAGAAGAGAGAGGCTCAACTAAGGGGAGACTATCAAGTCCTACTGTTGTCATGCCAAGGATTCATCCTATGGTTGAAGTTTGAAACAGGGAACTCCTAGAAGTTATCATGCATAGGTTTCAACCTAAAGTTCTAATCATCACTTCCTTATCAAAGGAAGTGAGATTCCTAAGGGATCATGTCAATGATACACAGAAACAGATAAAGCATCAGCTTAAACAGTAAACAGTAAACGACTATAAAATGCATGCAATGCAAGTGAGGGAGGAAATGTGTGTGGGGTGTCAGCCTCCACAAGCTCATCTCAACCTCAAGCCAGATATGAATAACAGTAATCATACAGAGGAAAATAAAATTCTATCAAGCAAAAATAAACCACATGGGCAAGGGAGCTGGGCTCTACCGAATACCCGCAAGCAAAGCCACACAGTAACAATACAAGCAGAGGGAGCAACTCAACCTCTAGTGCAATCATGCTCCTAGATTAAAGTCAGTCTAGATATGGACTTATTCTAATGCATCAAGCAAGTCAAACAATGCACATCAATACAGAAAAGAAAACAGACAAGAAAGAAAGCAGATCAACCCCTCTTTCAATTCCAAGCTTCAGCTCTTCTAACAGCAACCCAGTCTTCATACTTCAACCACCCTTCAAGGCTATCAGCTTCACTAACAAGTATCAACTTGGTCTTCAAAGGTTTCAATCCATCAACATAAGTGTCAACTTATTCCCTCTTCTCCAAGCTTCAGCTCCTCAGTCAATTCCACCTCACGCTTCACTCCTAACTGCAAGTATCAAATGGATTCCTTCAGGCTCCAATGCATCAGTGTATGTTTCTATTCACCCTTTATTCCTCAGCTTCAGCTTTACATTCAATCTCAATTGAATCCTCTTCATAAGCATCAACTTGGTCTTCAAGCTTCAGCTCTCTTTGCTTTACCAATATCAACTTGGTCTTCTTTATCTACAAGCTTCAGCTTCTCAGAGTAGTCTTCAATCACATGGTGGTGTCAACTTCATCCTTCAATCTTTAAGCCTCTGCTCTTCACTCAATCTCCATTGGATCTTCTTCACAAGCATCAACCTGCTCTTCTGGCTCTTCAAGCTTCAGCTGCAATGGCAATGCTCAAGAATCATCCTCTTCCACACTCTTCAATGAAGTCCTCATCTTCAAACTCAAGTCCAACATCTTTCAAGATACTCAAACCAGAAAACAATTGGTTTAATAGGATGAGTGGAAATGATAAACAGCTTACTGACAACCAAAGGAAGCCTGTAAGGGTTCATCATTATGAGAGACTGGTTCCCTCAAAGTTCTACTTCCCAGATAAAGCCACTCATCCTTCCAAAGGAGGGATGTGAATATCTGAGAAGGACTTTTAGTCATGGGAGGAATGGAAGCAAAAGATGCTTTCCATATTGGTGAAAGAAATCATTCTAATTATAAGGCTCTCCCTATGGCTCCTATCTCCTAAATCTTCATCAGACACCTTCAGGCACAGACAAATCCAAGCTCCAAGCAACTTCAAGAAACTTCAAGCATCCTCACCTTGTCTTCAACTTGTCTTCAATCTCAACCAAAGGCAAACCAAGCAAAAACCCTAATCTAAGGGGACTAAGGAAGTTAAACTAGTTGAATTAGTAAGTTAGGATCACCTAAAACCTAGTACTAAAGTTAGTCCTAACTAAAATACTAAACTCAATTGTAAAATCCTACAAAAATATCTATGGGAACCTAGGTCAATCATGACTCTACCATATTAATTTCAGAGATCAAATCATCAAATTAGACCTAGAAATAAATTCTACATTATAAGGTACTAAACCTAAACCCTAAAAGGAGGCACCTAAATATCAATCTAGAAAGCACACCTATTTTCATCACAAAAATGTGAGAAAAATACTATGGGAGCATACATGTCTAACCTAATCACACACAAAAAATTAGGATCAAAATCATCACCACATGATCACACAAAATTCCACAAAATTAGGTATCAAACATAATCATTTTAATATCAATTAAAATGTAAAATTCCCATTAAATCAGAAAATACAGGAAATGAAAATATTTTTTCTCTAAACAATACTAGACTCAATCATGAGTAAAATGCAAAAAGAATGGAATTAATTGGATTAATTTCAATTTTATATGATTTTTCCAAGAACCATGAATAAAATGAAAAAATAAATGAAAATCAAAATAAAACAACACACGCGCGGTGCAGATAGCAATGATACATAGTTCATTTAATGGATTGGGCTCGTTGGGGGGTGTGGATAACAATTATTCACTAAGCCCAAAACCACTGATTAAATGAAACGCATCATTGCAATGTTCAGACCCTTCACAAATGAAATCCAAACGTGGTCGTTGGATGAGGGTCATAGTCCAAGTCAAACCAAGATCCGATGGTCCCAGAGTCATCTCCTACCTTTTGAACCTCTGAACTTCGCGCCCAGCTCCGGCCACCACCGGTGGTGCTCCGATCATCTTCCTCAACCCTAATTCTCTCTAGGATCCTCCATTGCAAATGGTCAATACATGAAACTTATCCCAAATTCCCTCACGAACTCATTCATGCCCTTAATTCAACCTAAATCCTCAAGATTCACCATATCCCATTCTCAACCGAAAATGGTAATACCCTAAATTGGTCACTAATTCTCAAATTAATGGTCTAAAAACCTTCCTACACCGTTCTACAATGCAACTAACACCTTAATTCATCTTGATTCTACCTAATCATGCTAGAGGAAGAAAGTTACCAACCTGAAAATCTTGATGAACAGATGCACTAAACCTCCAATTCAAGCTCTCCAATCTTTCAGACACGATCAATGAACCCTCTCCTTGCTTCTGTATGCAAAAGAACCGATTGAAAGCTCCTGAATCTTGAAATCCGATGGTGAGTTGCAGGTGGAAAAATTCAATTGCTCATACACGATTCAGCCACAAATTCCCTTGGATTATGATCTGAAATCAATTCCTTGCATCCATGGAAGAAGTTTCAATCAAGAAAATGGATGGAAAGTGAAGAATTTGGTGAAACCGAATTCAATTGCAATCCAAGAAATCTCAATCTCAATCTATGCTCTCTCCTTCAATCAACACCAACCTCTGCATTGGATCACCTCTACTCCATATATAGATGATGTATGAGTGATCTAGAACCCTCTAGATCCTTCTAATGAGAGTTTCAACTTCTCATCTCATGAGATTTTCACCATATGCCATGCTATGCATAATGCTGCAAACAGCTTGAAACCAATCTCATTTACCTCCAATTTCTCCCCTAGTGACATTTTGAAAGTGTTTAGCTTGCAAAGGGCCTTGCTCATGCCTTGATTCTATGTTTTGCACATGTTACTTAATATGCAAGTAATCACTTTTCAAAGCAAGTCCTCAAATTAGACCTCAACTCAAAATGTGGCTAAACCAATGTTATTAAAATGTTTTCTAGAGTCAAAATGATATATTACATGCCATGGTTTGGATGTGTAGGTTGAAAATATCAATTTCCAACTTTGGTTTATTTAACTTATGCCCTTATTTTAGGTCATTTTTGCAACTTTGAGCTACAAGCATTTCCAACATCTCATGACCTCCTTAATAGCCTTAAAACATCATTTTGAACAAGTTTGATGTTGAACATTTTTCCATTTGAAGCTTGGAAATAGGAGTTATGGCTTTATACTTGAAATGACCTGTAATCTCCAAATGACCAAAATGCCCTTGACTTGTCAAAGCCATAACTTGAGTTCTACAAATCCTATCAAGGACTTCTAGTACTCTCTAGAACCCTAAGAGGATAAGGAACAACATTCATGTTTACCAAAAGTTCATAGGGGTCACCCTCCTAGGGCAAAAGTTTGATGCAAGTTGGGTAACTTTCAAGGCCCCAGATTCACATACCTCATATGACCTGTAACTTGTCAAAGTCATAACTTGAGTTCTACAAATCCTATCAAGGACTTCTAGTAATATCTAGAAAGCTAAGCTCATTCTCTACAACATTCATGTTTGGGGAAAGATGAGATGATAATCACATCTTGGGCTAAACTGCCTTGGAGATAGGGTCAAACTAGGGGATTTTACACTGTCAAGCCTAGAAACCCTAGCTTGAAACTTCTCAAAATCTTCAATCATGGTGAGTTGACCTTGGAATAATCCTTATAACATCTCATGCATCACTCCATGATCACATGGCCTTTGAATTAGGTCTCAACTTTGTTCAGATCATCAGTTGACCTAGGGTTGACCTAGTCAAACCCTAACTGCACCACTCATGGCTGAGTCTTCTTAATCTTGCACAATGACCTATCTAGCTTCATGATGGCTTTCAAGATATCTCATAAGCTCTCTCAAGGCTTCAAGTCCATATCCCTGGCTTCAGAATCATCTGAGGAGCTCCCACAACTCTCAAGTTAGGAGACCTACACTCTTGGTTTCAATCACTTTCTCTGAGGCTCTTTTAACTTCTCTGACAAGGATATCAACCTTTGAACACTTGAATAGACTTCTTAGCTAGCTTAAAACTCTTGTATAGATCTTAATTGGTAATCATGCCTCTTGATCTCCTGCATACATGTCAATGAAATGCAAATGATAATGCTAATGTGAATGAAATGAAACATTAAGCTAGGTAAAGAAATGTTTGTCAAATTTTGGGGTGCAACACTTTCCATGGTACACCTTAGTCAACACCACTTCAATTGATTACTCGAAATTTATTTGTTTTTTTCTCATTGTGCTATGAACCATGCGCTATTAGCACCCCCCAGGGAGGCCCAGTCCATGTTTTGCACTTCATTTTATTGCTATTCACACCACATGTTTGCCATTTATTTGTTATTTTCTTTTGTTATTTTGTTTAGTGTTGTTTCAATTCAATTCCAAATAAAATAGTTCCAATATCCATAAATATACACAAAAATATTTTTATGAACTTTGAGATGTCTAGTTTTTTCTGGATATTTTTATTTTATTTTTTGATTTTATTTTCAATTTTAAAATGAATTAAATATTGGGGATGTTTTAATTGAATTAAATTGTGACTTTGTTTGTTTTGATTTTGTATCTCCCTTTCCTTTTTGGTTCAATGAGTGAAAATTGATCCTCATGTTCATCATGAGTTGAGAGATTTTGAGGACCATTTTGCCCCTGGTTGTTGACTTTTGGGCCTTTTCTTTTTGCCTTTGTTTCTCCCATTTCAAGTGGTACCTCCTAATGAATTTTTCTTTTGAGGTGCTTTGAGGGGATATTTGACTTGTGCTTGTGCCTCTGTTTGCCAACTTGTTTAGCTTGTTTTTTCATTTTATTTGATTTTTTTGAGCCTTTTTCCTATTTTTGAAGTGACTTACAAGTTAAGTCATTCCATAGGACAGCTCACACAAGTGCTTGACCTAGTTTGGATTGGAAATGACCTTTGTGGATCCAATAATCTCTCAACTCTTTTTTTCACATTCTAGACATGTTGAGCTTGCTGTAGGTTCATTTTAGGTCAAAAATATTGTTCATTGCTTGTTGTTTGATGCCTTTCTTTTGTGTTTCCAACTTGAACTTCAATGTGATGTTTGCTTGCATCTTTATGTTTTTGCTTGCATTTCTTTTTGGTTTGCTATTTCTATTGTTTTGAGGCTCTTTCCTTTTCATCTTCTGATGTCAATGACCTTGGAGTGTCATTTAAGGTAGCTTGGTGCCTCCTTGGGAGGAATTTGAAGCTTACCTAAAGTGATGAATCCATGAGGACCCTTTCTTTGTGTTTGTCACTTTGTTGTTTGTTTGTGATGCATCTTTCTCCTTCTTCTTCTTGTTTCTTGCATTTCCATATGCATTCTTGGTTGAGATGAGCTTGTGGTGGCTACTACCCCACACTATTTTCCTCGCCACTATCATTCTATGTGTTGCATTTGTTTGCATTCTCATTTGCATATGCATTTCTCTTCTTCTTCTTCTTCTTCTTCTTTAGCTTTTCTTGCCATGTCCCATAAGTCCTCTAACTTATTGATGTTATGATAGACATTAGGTGCCTAAATATGCATGATAACATTAGGTAGTTCCCTTTTCAAACTCAATTTAGGTCCACTTTGCATGATAACTTTTAGGATTGACTAGTTTCCCATTAGTGTTCCTTCTTCTCTTCTCATCTTCAAACAAGTTTAACATACTTAATAAGGATAATGAATGTTGTGCCATGAGCCTTATACTTGGGAAATGGTGATTGAGGGACCACCTCTCAATTGCCTAGAGTGTTTAGCATACGTCTTTAGGACGATATGCGACGCATTCGATCCTAGGTTCTAGACTTGTTACAACATACATTTATGAACACTCTAATTCAAAAACTTCTTCTCTTAAAAACCCAAAAACAATTCAAACCCTTTTCCATCCTTTCGGGGTTCTTAATCAAGGAAAATCTTTTCATAAACAAGAGTGTCGTTAACTCTTAGTTCTACCGCAAACGGTAACGCCTAAGTCTCCAATGGTCGAGATGCATACACCAACCTGCTAGAACTATCTGTTAACCCTACTCGGGCCTAAAAAACGTTGAACCAACCTGTGGTCCTTTGAGCCCGAACTACGTTTGCTCTGATCTTTCGTACCAGACGAAAGTACGTAGGCACGAGACGCGATGTCTCGGTGAGCAACCTTCCCCCCTTCTTTAGCCGTAGTTAGGCGAACTACATTGACTCTGACTTTCCAATTGCACGAGGGAGTATGTAGGCACCGAGCGGCGATGCTCTGCCGAGTCAGCCCTTTTTTCTTTTCTTTTGTCCTTAAGCCTTTAGCTAGATAGTGTCAACACACCCTTTTAGATAGACAATAATGCGTGGATCCCGTCGAGTACGACGGACATGAGGGGTGCTAATACCTTCCCCTTGCGTAACCGACTCCCGACCCAGGGACATGGTTGCGATGACCTTGTCTTTTCCTTTTTCTTTAGGTTTTTGTGATCGTTTCTTTCCCTCTCTTTGGGATAAATAACGAAAGTGGGCGACTCTTCTATTTTTTCCGCCGGTTGTTTTTCGCAGTTGCGATAAGTACACCATCTTGGTTCATATAAAAGTTGCCAGACAACCTTCTCAGAGTCTTCTTATCCCGGGTCGACGCCCCTGGCGGATACTCTTGTTTCTTAAGATGACTATTCTTGGAGCATCATTCCAATAGTTCACCTTGTACATTGAGGATAACGTCGCCAGAGCGTCTGCCATCTGGTTCTCCGCTCTCGGCACGTGATGTAACTCTACACGATCAAAGAATGGCAATAGCCTCCTTGCATAGTTCATGTAAGGAATCATATTGGGTTGTTTGGTCTCTCATTCTCCTTTGATTCGATTTACAACTAGCGCTGAATCGCCGTACATATCTTTGTTCTTGATCCTCAGATCAATGGCTTCTTCCACCCTATTATGCACGCTTCATACTCTGCTTCGTTGTTGGTGCAAGGAAATGTCAACCTGGCAGTGAATGGGATATGAGACCCATGGGGAGTCGTGATGATTTCCCTAATTCCACTTCCATATGAGTTAACAACCATCATCAAATATCATCTGCCACTGGGAGCCACGCTCTGGACCGTCGTTAGGAAACAGTTCAGCACAATCTTTCGTCTTCAGATACATGATGTCTTTGTTAGGAAATTCAAATTTCATAGGTTGATAGTCTTCAATCGGCTGTTCGGCGAGATACTCTGAAAGAACACTCCCTTTGATAGCTTTCTGGGAAACATATTGAATGTCGTACTCTGTCAGTACCATCAGCCACCTGGAAATTCTTCTGGAAAGCGCTTGCTTTTCGAAGACGTATTTAACCGGATCCATCTTCGAAATCAGCATAGTTGTATGGTTAAGCATACAATGTCTCAAACGTTTGGCAGCACACACGAGTTCGCAACATGTTTTCTCCAACATCGAGTACTGAGACTCACAAACTGTGAACTTTTTACTCAAATAGTATATTGCATGCTCTTTTCTTCAAGTCTCGTCATGCTGATCGAGAATGCAACCCATGTGTTCTCAAGAATCGTAGATACATTATTTTAAATAAAACTAAGTTAATTTAATATTAGGTTTTTTTAAACAGATTATAGTTTAAAAGAAATTAGTTAATTGTTAATAAGAGTTAAGGCGGCAGATCTAGCGTTACGCAGTGCACTGGTTTACCATGGGCGTGCAGTGTGGTCCACGTGATAAGGAATAGGTGAATCGTTGTGGTAATAACAGAGAGGGACCACGGTACTACCGTGGTCGTGCAGGCATATAATCTATTAGGTTACAACACAGTGGAAATAAGCATAAACGCGATGAACACACACCAAACGGCGGAAAAAAAAGAAAGAAAAACCCTAGCGGATCCATTCATTCGCTCGGTTC